>QXVZ01013489.1:0-19406 GCA_008931825.1 Phallusia fumigata | reverse complement strand
GTGGTGCGAGTTGTTTTCCAACAATTCAAGTCGACATGAAGAATCCCGACAAATTTCCTATCGCTGTTGTCATCGGGATAATGTGTAAGAATTTGATTTTTTGAACCTGAAACAAAATTTATTTAAAAAAATTGTATTGACTTTCTAAACACGTTGTTAGTTTAATGACTCGAAAGCATTCAGTATCGAGAAAACGCAAACGTATAAAAGGTTTATAAAACAGCACAACAAAGTAAAAACAAGGTTTTTAACTAATGTTTAAACTGAACCGTTAGTGACCATGATATCGTCAATTCCGTGCAAAAAACTATCTTTAAGTGATTTTTTATCCAAGCATGCATTTGTTACTTTTTTTCTGTTTTTTCGACTATTTGCCAATTCCGCTAAAATCGCTTCCAAATATTAACTTACATTCACGCTGTTGAACATAGGTGTTCTGTCCCTTTACATTCCTGTATCTGTGACTGGTATGGTTGTCCTTGGCAACACGATGAAGAACAGCAACATCCTGAACGAGATGGCAAAGGGGGGAATCCTTTACACTGTCATCATCCTCATCACATCCCATTTATTTATGGCGTTTCTCATTGTCATTAACCCAATTAATCAAGCTCTGGATTTGGCGTTTCATTTGGAAGACAGTTAGTACCAACTCTGATCCGATTCTCAAAATAGAAAAGCGGATGCTCTCAAAATAATTGTAGTAGGGAAAGTCAGTTTTGTTTAGGGCACTGTGCTGTTATGGCTACAGCAGGGTATTTTTGTAGAAGCGCTACTGTTAAAATAAATTATGGGTTGCCAAATCTCTAAAAATAGCGTGCTTTATCTTCGGAGAAGATTGTTATAAATACGTACAAATTAAGATGCTTGCTAGGATAAAGTGTATTTTAATCTGTTGCCTGTTATTGTCATTGCACTAAGATTTGTTTAAAAAATGTAGTACAATTGCATGTATACAGAAAAAACCTGCGTTTGTTATGTGTCGCATACCAGCCAACGTCGCTCAGCCTTAATACCCGCTACAAGAAAATACCAAAAATATTTGTAAAACCATGGTTTGTGATTTAGCACAACTCAAACTATTTTTTGAACAAAATCACTTTTTAAACCGATTGCGACACTTTTACAATTAGTTTCTATGTTTTTTCAGAGTTCTCGATCAAGCGCTGTGCGATTCGAAGTTGCACTATGATCCTCGTGCTCTTTGTCGCTCTCAGTATCCCGAAATTCGGTGTCATTCTTTCGCTAGTGGGCGGTACTACCATCACAGCCACCAACTTCGTCTTTCCACCACTTTTCTTTATTCTGCTTTCTCGACAAAAGTCCTCTGCCGATGCGTACGGTCCTCCACCTAGATGGAACACGGAGGACACAGACCACGGAAGCCAGGAAGTCCAGGAGGGGAAAGAGGATTACCCTCTACCGAATCGTCCCACTTCAAACGGCACATCCTACATACCATGGACTTGTTTTGATATTTCATTGCACGTAAAAGTACTTCTCATAGAGATTATACTTGTCGGAATCGTGGGCGGGGTTGCTTCCACTTACTCGGTACTGGCGTCCCTTATCGACGGCTCGGCTGGGTTTTCTGTCCCATGTTACGTGAACTGGGGCATTGCTGACCCCTAACCCACTATTATGAATATCGTCAATTAATTTGGTACCCCATTTTCTTGTGCAAATACTTTTCATATGTTCCCTTTTTAGGGGGGATTTGTTCTCTAATTCAACAAAAATATATTGTCCGAGTACACTCAGAAAAAACGTAAAACTCAACATACAGTACAATTAGAACAGTGCTAAAATTTTTGCGTGTGTGTTTATTTACAATCGCGTCCTCTTTTGGGCGATGAAAATATGGCAATTTTATAGCAAAGCTAATGTACAAAAAACGGCAAAAGTTTTTCAGAACCTTATTGCAATTTATTACCAAATAGCAAAGAATATGTTACAAACATCCAATATATGGTTCGTACGGGCAATGTCGTGTTTCTAGCTGTTTGCTCGACACTGTGTATAAACCAAGTGTTTTCGCGTTTGATGCATTTTACTTTTTGCAACTTTCTCAAGCAATTGATGTTACATTTGCCAACTGCCATGTTGATGTATCGTAGCACCAAGTCTCACTCGCCTGACAACTCAAAACTAACGGAACAAAATAAGTCGAGAAACCTAAGTTTGAGATGCAAAATACATTATTTGAAAAAATCAAGGAGTTTTTTTAAATATTACAATTAGAACTTTTTAACCTTGTGTTTAAATACTTATCGACGTAGGACATTTTCAAAACAATTAATATTATGGATCAGAATACCTTGACAGTAGAGTGATATAAAATCACGGCAGTTTACTGTTCATTAATACTATAACTTGTAAGTCGCAAAACTTATCAGTTTACAAGTTTATCTTTGCAACAAACACAAGAGTATTAAGCTGTTTTTGTGCACTGGGATTTGTGCCTGGATCAGTTCACAGTTGAAGAAGAACTAAATGAACGTCGAAAAAGAAAGGATTGGAAAAGTCAGATTAACAAACTGAAAGAAACAACAATATGAAAACAATTTTAATTATATTTTGATGCTGATGGTGCACAAATTAAACACCATGTGCTGTGTGAATTTCGGCCTTTTGTAAGAACCGTGTGGGTTATGCTGTTTACAAACCGTATTTAAAGGGGAAAACAATACAATGTCTAATACTTCTGACTTTTTAAATTAAATAAATCAAACTAATAAAATTAGCATTGTATTCCTGCCAATGACAGCACATCTTATGTCCTGTTTCGATGATTGTTAAACCCTTAAACAGATTTCGAATATCATTGTTTTACTCAAGTTTGTAAAAAGGTATCCATTGCAACCTAGTTTGGCAAGAACTGAGTCAGAAGGATCTTTCTTCTGAAAGCAAGCTTGTATTTACGATCGTTTACTTGTTTTTCCCCCTTAGATTTAAGCATAATCATCTCTCTCTTCTTTAAATAAATAACAAATAAACTTTTTTGCTGCATCATTTTGTAAACATCAATACGAGTAAAGGTAGTAGGCTACAAAACTACATCATTATTATGGCTTTAACAAAAATAGATAGAAAATAGAAATTAGTCGCGTTTTTGAGAATATGAAAAACAGTTCTCTGTAAACATATTCGTGTATATAAGTCAGAGCACAATATTATTTTACTTTTTGAAAATAGAAATAATTTTTAAGATGTAAAAATTTCAAATTGTCAAATATTTGTTTGTTTGATAACAGAGCTATACGTACTGTGCCAGTGTTTCCCGGCCGGCTTGCCGTTTCAAGACCCAGGTTGACAGGAGCAATTTACTAGATTTTCATCTGTTAAGCTACGGTCAATGACGGTTGCAAACAAGAATGACCTGATCAATATTTCTACCCAATAGACAAAATACAAACTTTTAGTTTTGTATTGTTCGTTTTGGAATTATAATGTATGTTGCGATGCGTGTCGCGATACATTTATAGTCCCAGTAAAAGGGTGCCACCTAACAAAAAGAGGTTGGGAACCACTGTATTATGTAATCCAATAATAAACGAAAACATATTGAAACTGCATTTCCACTGAATAGGCCTTAGGTTCCTAAAACCAGAGTGTAAGGTCAAGTATCTTCGTAATCTGTGATCAATATTTTGAATGATGTAGAATTTATAATCGAAATGAGTTCCTGTTCCTCAAGTGACCCAACCGTATTTCACAAGCGACAACGTGCGCATTGTCCGTAAAATAGGATTAACGGCGTGAGTCTAATCAAAATCTTGACAGCATTTCCACGTGGGAATTGATTTTTTAAACACTGTTCGTACCGCTAGTCACGTAGCTTCATGTTTTATTCCGACAAGCGCGAAAGTTTTATGTTACTGTTTTAGTCTCAGTCTTATACAATTAGACGAACAGCAGTTTTGACAAACAACATGTATGGAAATATGGACAAATAAAATTAAAAAGTGCTAATTGCTAATTGCAAAAGCATTTGGTTAATTATTCTTAAATCGTGATAAGATTTTTTTATGGAACACAAAAAAGTTTCGAATATATTCTGATAAGTGTGTTACGTATTTAAACTATTGTATAAATGGTCGATAAAGTAATCTTTCGTGCATCAATACGTTGCACAACTTGTTTCACGGTCTGTGTTTTTACCGGCTTTGATTTCATTTGTTAGGAACATTTGAATATTTCGATTACCCAACAATCGTCAGTTGTTTTTGCGGAACTTTGGGAATTTATGTATTGAAGCAAAGTAATTTGAGTTTGCCCATACTTATTTCACCAGGGCCAAGACATACTTTATATTCTTCATGCCAATGTACGTTGCTGATTTTTGTTTACGTTTTTATTCTTTTAACAAGTTTGAAACAAGAAGTCAATTTTTTCCTCCTTAGTAACTTAATACCTTCACATCTCATACTGAACAAAATGCCAATTGCATTCTAGGAAGGTAATTATACAACGAGAAAAACGTTTGAAGTAGTTAACAGTAGGCAGACAAGATGAGTGGTGACAATATGACTTTCAACGTTTCCAGCAACAATAACACGGCTTCAGCACATTCCATGTTTGAGTCTGTACTGTATTCAAAAGTCTTTCCAGCCATCTACTATACCGTGTGTGTCGTGGGAATTTTCGGCAACTCACTTATTGTTCATGTAATGCATAAATTGGTGAGTAAAAAGTGTGTTTTTTCTGTGTTGTTGGTACTTTTTATTTGCTTTTTTGATAAATATGATTAGTCTGTCAAATGTGTAAAAAGCGCTATGTTTCGACGGGAGATAATTTATTTCTTTTTAGGTCTTTTTCGGAAAACTTTCAAAAAAATAGAATGTTAGGCAGTGTCAATCAACTAGAATATTTTTTTATGATGTAGCCTAATTGTTATCCTGTCAGTTTTATGTGAGTTTCCTTTTTCGCATGAAAAGTTTTTCAACCCCGAAACAAAGCCCCGGATTGGAATTCCATTGCGTGACTAGTCTAAATTAGGGTTGAGTGTTTTTTGCTATTATAGTCTTTTGAACATTGAGGGCGGGCAGTAAATTAAAAGTTTGAACGTGCTTTGTGTTATGTGCACTAAACACAACTTTTGTATACATCCATATAAATTTATGTTTCATATCTGATGCAATGGGTGAAACTCGAACGGGAGGCGCCTGTCGTAAAAACCGTTTTGACGTAACATTGTAACACCGAAGTTAAATAAACAAAATGTAGATATGAAATCATGTAACTTATTGTGTAAGCATCTAATTATAATAAATCTTATTTTCTCAAGAGAAAAAAGTGCAACATATCGGACATATTTGTTTTAAATCTTGCTTGTGCCGATCTGCTATTTCTATCCGTCTTACCGTTCTGGTCCACTGAATTTGCACTTCACGGAAAGTAAGAAGTTATTCTTAAATTAACTTATATTTTAACATTCTAGACTTGTTATTATTTGTTTAACTGCTACTTCGAAAGTGGACTTGTTTTAAATAAATGATTAGTGTCTTCGGTGCGCAACCCCTTTTCGGCGTTCAAAAACTTTTTCACGAAAACGCGGAAAAAGTTTTAGGTTCAACGGTAAAACTAGGCTATCTTCAGTTTGTGGATAGAAATAAGGTGTTTCGAATTGGTTTGGTTGCTCGAAAATGTAAGGCCTTTCCGCCTTTAGTGTCAACTCCATGTTTTCACGCATGTCAACGAAAAATTAATTAATTCAAAAGTTTGAAATGACCTTTAACCTTTATCGTATAAAATTGTGAAAAANTCAATTTTTACCACCTTAGTAACTCAATACCTTCACATCTCAAACTGAACAAAATGCCAATTGCATTCTAGGAAGGTAATTATACAACGAGAAAAACGTTTGAAGTAGTTAACAGTAGGCAGACAAGATGAGTGGTGACAATATGACTTTCAACGTTTCCAGCAACAATAACACGGCTTCAGCACATTCCATGTTTGAGTCTGTACTGTATTCAAAAGTCTTTCCAGCCATCTACTATACCGTGTGTGTCGTGGGAATTTTCGGCAACTCACTTATTGTTCATGTAATGCATAAATTGGTGAGTAAAAATTGTGTTTTTTTCTGTGTTGTTGGTACTTTTTATTTGCTTTTTTGATAAATATGATTAGTCTGTCAAATGTGTAAAAAGCGCTATGTTTCGACGGGAGATAATTTATTTCTTTTTAGGTCTTTTTCGGAAAATTTTCAAAAAAACAGAATGTTAGGCAGTGTCAATCAACTAGAATATTTTTTATGATGTAGCCTAATTGTTATCCTGTCAGTTTTATGTGAGTTTCCTTTTTCGCATGAAAAGTTTTTCAACCCCGAAACAAAGCCCCGGATTGGAATTGATTTGCGTTGACTAGTCCAAAATAGGGTTGATTGTTTTTTGCTATTATAGTCTGTTGAACATTGAGGGCGGGCAGTAAATTAAAAGTTTGAACGCGCTTTGTGTTATGTGCACTAAGCACAACTTTTGTATACATCGATATAAATTTATGTTTCATATCTGATACAATGGGTAAAACTCTAACGGGAGGGGCCAAAAACCGTTTTGACGTAACATTGTAACACCTAAGTTAAATAAACAAAATGTACATATGAAATCATGTAACTTATTGTGTAAGCATCTAATCATAATAAATCCTATTTTCTCAAGAGAAAAAAGTGCAACATATCGGACATATTTGTTTTAAATCTTGCTTGTGCCGATCTGCTATTTCTATCCGTCTTACCGTTCTGGTCCACTGAATTTGCACTTCACGGAAAGTAAGAAGTTATTCTTAAATTAACTTATATTTTAACATTCTAGACTTGTTATTATTTGTTTAACTGCTACTTCGAAAGTGGACTTGTTTTAAATAAATGATTAGTGTCTTCGGTGCGCAACCCCTTTTCGGCGTTCAAAAACTTTTTCACGAAAACGCGGAAAAAGTTTTAGGTTCAACGGTAAAACTAGGCTATCTTCAGTTTGTGGATAGAAATAAGGTGTTTCGAATTGGTTTGGTTGCTCGAAAATGTAAGGCCTTTCCGCCTTTAGTGTCAACTCCATGTTTTCACGCATGTCAACGAAAAATTAATTAATTCAAAAGTTTGAAATGACCTTTAACCTTTATCGTATAAAATTGTGAAAAATGAAGAAATTGCTTTTAGTTGGATATTTGGTTCAGTCGTCTGCAAAATCGCCAGCCTGCTAACTCTAACTTCAGCTTATGCGAGTGTGTTTTCTCTGGTGGTCATGTCAGTAGATCGAGTGTGTGGAATCGTGTTTTACAAGCGGTGTAACAGGCACAGGTGAGGAAATGGGTCCATTTTTTGGTTTTGTTTGATATGAAGGATGCGTTTTAATGTGTTAAAAGCGAAATATGATGCATGTGTAAAAGTAACTTAAAATTGATCTTGCCATATACTTCCCCGCAACTAGAGTCCCAGCGTTCATTGATGAAAAACTGCCAATACTTAAAAATCAAATCATATTTGTTAAACTTTCTCTAATTTCTCAAAAACAAGTATCTTAATCGTTTGCAAATCGTCCGTAATTGTTGCCGTTCTTTGGCAAATATTTTTGCATAGATGGCATCTCTCAAAAACATACCTACACCGAAGATAGTTGATTCATTTACACGACTTTACGAGTTTTTACCTTAGTGATAGGGTTTTTTACGTATTCAGAACATGTTATGCTGGACGAATTGCAGTGGGCATCATTTGGGTAGTTTCTTCGCTGTCTGGTTCAATTGCCATCTTTTTTCGAGATGAAGCAGTAAATTTCCAAACAGGTATTACGCAAACATGGGTTTACAAACTTATCACTCAACTTCAAACTAATTACAACTTTAAAATCACTTAAACCTTGCGTTGTTTCTGAAAACATGTAATAAGTTTGTTATTTTGCTCAAATAATTTGTCATTTTATTTGTTTCATAAACGTCAAGTGTTGTCAAAGACCAAAACATAGACAATTGTTTGGGTTAAGTTTTGCCTGGAAAAATTCAAATGGTTTAATTTAAAACGTTTGAAAACCTGCGCATTTTTGATGTTGAGATCAGAATTAAGATGATACATCTATAGGAGTTATTTGTATTTTATCTATTTTAAAATCGTTTTTTTCTATTTCAGGTCACACACATTGTATGTGGATGTTTGACGTTCAAACTCAACGCGACAAACTTTGGTTCGCTCTCCATTCTTCGCTTAGGTATCAAGTAGAACGGCAATCAATTTTTTTTAATGGAGTTTTGCCTTCAAGGACCCCTTTCGAGGGGAAGGGGAATTGCCTCTTGTAATTTGCCCCCTATAGCTAACAGAGGTCAAAGATTTACGTTGTGTCTTTTCTTGACTGAAGAACGTGCTATTGTTGATTAATGTTTAATCCCGACCTGATAAGGACGAATAGACACTTTGATAAAGTGTCTTTTAATTGATGTTGATTATATTAGTTGTTGCAATGAAGTGCCTCGCTATAAAACTAAGTACGTTTTGGGCGATATCAATTTACGTCCGCTAGTAAAAAGCTTGTTGTATTTTATATCACCTAGAATGATTTTCGGATTTTTTCTGCCAATTATTATAATTACTGGAAGTTACATCACCATTGGAATGTATTTAAAACGGAATCAGTCGACTAAAGAATCAATACGAAGCAAGCAAGTATGAAAACGCTATGTAGTTTTGTGGTAAAATTAACATTTGATTTGGATAAAATGACGTTTTCGGTAAATCTGACAAGCTTGTAAAATCTGCCAGTACCAAAACGAGGAGCATGAAAAAAAAAATTGAAACCGGTGGGATTGGGGGCGAAAACGCATACTCAGAACTATTTGACTTTTTAAACATTGCAAGTCATGCGTTGTTTAACTATTAGTCACGTAGTTGGTGTTGACCTCTGCAGATTCGTCTTACTAAACTCTTTTTTGCGATTGTCGTGGTGTTCTTTTTCTGTTGGCTTCCAAACGAGATCTTGACCGCTCTATACATGGCACAAGCCCTCGGATTAGAAGGTTGGTAAATAATGTAAATTATTTCTGGAATTTAAGTAGCTCGGGTGTAAAATACATGCAAACATACTGTTAACATCACCAACTATAGTAAGGTAAATGTTGTGGCTTTGGAACAAACCTCGTTTTCTTGACATTAATAGTCTATCGATTGTGACGCGAAACTAATTTTACATGACCAGCACTCATTCTCGTTTCTTTATCATCAGCAATTGAACATTGTGGAAATATCGACGTGCAGTGCTAACAACATTGATGTAAGCATGTATTTGTATACACCCAAGTCACAAATTCAAACATACCTCTTATATGTTGGTGATTGGTATGTTCTCAAATCAAACCAAATGCTTATCTTCCAGCCACTAAAGTAAAGTAAATCTCTACAAACCACAGTTTCCATTGTCAAGTCTCTAATTTTTGTACGTTAAATAATTTTTACTTTGCAGTAAGGCTGTTTTCTCCAATGGTGCATTACCACGTACACGTGTACAGCACCTGCCTCGCCTGGAGCCACAGCTGCATCAATCCAATTCTTTACGTATTTACACGCGGGGACTTCAAAACCCAGGTACATTTTGCTAGTAGAGTTGTGTCAAATGTGTCAAGAGTTGTGTCATAAAAATAAAGCGGTCATTAAACTTTATGGAAAGGACACTATCACCGAAAAGATCGTTGAGCAATTAACTGATATTTCATGAATCAAGTCAAGTTAACGTTACTTTAAAGTTTTTAAAGTTAAGTTTTTGATGGAGCATCGTAACCGCCAAGATAGTTTGTGAGCCCAACCGCCTTCTTCTTAAGTTTGTTGGTTCTAATCCTGTCTCGGTCTCTTGTGTTCGCCCGAACAATAAACTTACGGCATAATTACATCCAAGTAGAACTGGATAGGTTGAGCCAATTTCAAAGCAACAAAAAATAACATCTAACAAGAATTGCTCTGACGATAATAACAAACAATACAGTAACTCAATAATGTCAAGGAAAAAAAGAATAGCTAGCCGGACATCGATATGTAAACGCAATATACTGATGTTTGTTTCATTACTGATTGTAAAGGTGGCCCAGTTGCTCTGCAAGCCATTTAAACGAGCGAGGACAGGAAACCAAGAGGTGACCAAAAAGGAATTAAGGAAATTCATATCCAAATGATTGTGCAGTATTTGTAGAAGGAAAAATATTTGTAAAAGATTTTCCATCATAATTTTTCTGCAAAATACATTACCGTTCGGGAAATGCACGTTTGAGAGCGCTTTAGATTTTATGTCATTGTATCTTTTTGCATTAAACTCAACGCATTTTCTATTGGACCACTTAAACTTATAAATTAGTTGAAACACATCTCTTGCACCAATTGGATAACGCCCGGGCAGGCACAGTAAGCGCACACTGGTGGAATAATCGGCATGATTTAACGACTAAACAAGTTAGTTACAACATTTGGGACCCGCTGATAGGTGACTGTTCCGAATAATACTTTCTCGTTAGAGCCAAGGCTAAATGCGGATTGAAGCTTTGACCTAAAGGCCAGCAAAATTGTGTCGTTCCAAATCATACAAAGATTGTTTGTTTGCTTACTGTACACTGCCGTGTTTTATTGTAACATGTGACTTGTGTTGTGTTATTCGACATGTATCACCATTCATAAACCGAAAACAAGTTGGTCTAAAAACAGCTGCGGTGTGTTTTTGTTGCACCAATGGTGTCCCCTTACAAATGAACTGATCACAAGTGAGGGGAGGATAACGTGTTATTTCCGACTGCTGGAGTTCGGCCACAATCGAAATTATGTCCAACCTAAGTCGCGAACATTGTCGATCGGCCGAAAGGCTCGCGCCCCGTGTTTCAATTAGCTTCCTCGATGAAAAGTAAACAGCTTGGACAATTGAAGCACGCAGCCGATACAAGGCACACAGACACGGTTGCTTTGTTCATCATGTGGTGTCGATATCCCTTGCTAAAGTATAACAGCTTATTAAATTTCACTGGCTATTGTTTTCCGCGTTTAAAGCGTCCGGGACACAATATGTTGCCAGGTTAAGATAAAAGGCCCGGCAACAGGTACTTTACGAAAAAGAATTTAAAGGCAACGCATGTGAGCAGTCATATTACGCCATGAGTGGTCCAAAACGAGTGTGTTCGAAACATGTTTGGCGCTGAACAATCATATTTCAAGTGGAACCGCAATGAGCTCTTGAGAACAAAATCTTATCCGAGAGCGATGTCAGGTAGTATTTATGATGAGTCGATTGGGTAATGACAATATTTAATCAGCGCCAAAACAGCTGAGGGAAAAGGGCACTACTTATATGTAAGTGTTATTTCTATTAAATATTCCAATATCAACTCGCCAGGAGGTTACACTCACAAACTGTGTCAAGCCCAAATTTACTGCTGTGGAAAGAAATGTAAGTTTGGAAGATGGTGGTTGTAGAGCATTAAAGCACGAACTAATCGAGTAACATTTATGACTGCGAGCAAATCTTAAAATGGTGTTATAGACCGGAAAGAGTAGCCTATTTTGTCATGCAGAAAGATTCACTGCCATTTTTGTCAAACAAGGTATTTCAATAGTAAAGCAGTGCTAATGCACAGAATCTCGTCATAATTCTTGCACTCATGGGTCAAAAATTGTTGACAATTAAAAACCCACATTTAGTATGTTTATTGAGTATCATAGTGTTTATTAAGTAATATCAACCAAATTACTTTGCAGGACGCAGTAGGCTAAACACAAGCTTGTTATGGCTGTTGTGGACGTAAACATATCGAAACCGTATTCAGCCGACCTCATTAAAGAGAGACCAGCTTTGATCGCTACCAATTCTCATTTGAATAATAGCGTTAAAAACTCCGCAATGGCCGAGCGGATAAACAGTGCACTCGTGACGGAACAAGATTTGCACAACTATCTGCGTACCAACAAAACTCAGTCAAACGGCCACGTGACATACACGCGTTTCAAGCCGGTGACGTCATACCCAACTACGTCATTGATCGCCACTTTGTACAAGCAGCAGGCGTTGGGTGAATCACGGTATCAGCAACAGACGCAGGACAAGCTGCCGAACTTATTTCATCGACCAAAGTTCGCGCAACAGAATATAACTTCCAAACGTCGACGTGGCATCCGATCCTTCGCCTACCCCAGTCACGCAGCAGCAACTGCCAAGGCATCACCCAGACAGGACCAAATGCGCTTCGCTAATGAAAATCAGGGTCCGGGTTCAACAGCAAGCCAAATATACAGTCGAGCCGGATCAGCGTCTACTGGGGTCGGGGCCAGCGCAACATGGACTGCCGTCCACGCGTCCATCGCGGCAAACGGACACAGCATGTTCCCTGGTGCTCCGGAGCAAAGAAAAACCTCGACTTTGGGAAGCGCGAAACCAGTGACCTACCATCACTCCGTTCTACAGCGAACTTCAGTCAACTACGTCCCGTTTTACGAGATCCGGGGTCGCGGAGATGGGGCTAGTGTTGTGGACGTTCCGTCAATCGATGTCGAAGGAAAAAAGATTGAAGGGGGGACAGCTTTTGCCCAGGAAAAAACTCCGTTTTCGGTTATCGAGTCAACAGCGCAGGAACCCAAACAAGAAGAGCATTCTAGTAGCAAGATGGAGAGCGACAAGGAAGTGATACCGACACAGAATGACCGGGCGCACTTGAACCGAACACCGACCGACACCAACGAAGAAACTCTTGATTCTCTCGTTTCAGCCTTAATTCGTCGCTCACAGAAAGACGTCACAAGCTCCAGTGCAACACCTACTAAGGTGGAGAAGAAGGTCAGGTTCAGTTCGTCTGTCACAACCAATCAGATCGACGAGCCGTCGTACACTGAGACTTTACTCGAGTCCCTGCGAAGGCGGATTGAAAACAACTACACGGAAAGTCATTCAGTGTCATCCGCGGGCTCAAAAGGGGCAAAGGAAAAATCAAGCGACGCGAACTCGGGGACCAACAGGTTCAGCACAGAGGATGATGAACCGATGTTTGTAACTCCTGTGATGAAAGTGATCGTAACTAAGCGACAAGGACCAACTGGGGCTGAAGCCAAGGGCCCCACGACTGTGAACATAGCAGCACGTGACGCAGACTTAAGCCATACAAGCCCGCAGCGTCGCATAGCTAACATGGCGTCGAGAGTAATTAACAACTACGTTTCTATAAGTCCTCCAAACGATGTCTTGCGGCGCGGTACGCAAGCGACGCGGCGCGCTTCGACAGCAGGACAAGCGAGGAGCACCGAGGCCCTAGCACGAGTCAGCAAACTCGTGCCTAAACGTCAAACAGTGGTGATGCCGACCTTTCCAAAGCAACCTGCGTGGTCCAAACGCAGTCTTACAGTTCAGTCGTCCGCTAGCTCAAAACTGCGGGCCTCAGTAGCTCCGAGCACCGCGTTCACGGCTGCGGTACGTGGCAGCAGCTTCGAGAAATCACCGAGGCCTGAGGCGCCGGGGAAACAAAACCTCGACAATTTGCAGACGCGGTTAAACAGCGCTGGAGCAGGCGTTTATATTTCAACTTCGCAAGACGCAAATCGGGCTTCGACGACCAAAGCAGCACAAGAGCGTGTCAAATCAGACAGCGCTAACCCTAGTAAGTCCGTCGGCGATAACGCCTCATCTTCTGCCTATAACTCAACCAGAAATGTGGTCGACGTCCCCAGTGCCACCGATTTTCAGCCAATCCCATCTATGCCTGATCACATAAACTTTTGTGACCCGCGCAAAACTGAATTGATCATGAGGTGGCTTGAGGATGTCAACAAAAAACGAAATATCGACTCGAAGATTAAGAGGAGCGCGACCTTCAGGCGGCTAAAGGCGGCTCCTTGAAATTTTATTTGATTGTTTAAAAGACGGTCACGCTGCTACAAAACACCAAATAAATAAAATTTAAATGCACAATTCATTGTTTTTAGTATTTTTTAAAAATAAATACCAATTCGTCCGACTGAATCATTTTAACGTTTCAAAAATTTTAGAAAATTAAAATCAAATGTCGACATGTCAATATGCTTTATTTTGATATGCTGGTTTGTTTATCATCGAATTTTTTCACATGTAATTTAAAGTAATAATAATTTTACAGGCCTGCAAACGATGTTTGTATGTGTTCAATCATTTTCATCTTTAAATTTCGATAATTGTTAAATTTATTGTTAAATTTTAACAGCACTTTAATGCTCATATCCTTTTGTTTATCAACGATGTTAATCAACCAGTCTTCTAAATGTTTAATGCGAGCAATAAAAAGTTGATTACTACGAAAATCAGAAGATACATGTGTGATGGTATATTGACACAAAGGACGAATGTGTTTTTCACTACAATTAATTTGACAAAACGACATAAATACAGCACAAACTGTAATTTCGTTGATGTCACATCCTAAATCAAAATTGGAGAGCGTCCTGCACCAAATAATCGTTAGCAAATATTACCTAGTGGGTAATCTACGACTGTCGTCGAAAAATGTGGCATAATCTACTTTTTTGTGATGTTGCTGTACTGATGGGGGTCAAGTGGCCTATAAGCTTACACTTGTGGCAGCCTGTAAGTTTTCGTTCGGAAACTGTACAACTATGGGGTAATAAGAACAGAAAAATAAAAAAGTTATTAAAGCGCTGAAAAAGTGAACAATATGTATTTTTTTTCAGCGTCTCGCAAAAACACACGACCTTACGCTGCGAATCTGTTACATTATCCTCATAAAACATTGGGTCCTACGCCGATGATAGTTTAACGAAACGCATATTTAGCTGCCTAACGCTGTTGAAACACCGAAACAACATTACTTTTAAACAAAACTTTTTGATGTTTTTATAAATGAAGACTGTGATGGGGTTCGAGATATACCGATATCAGGCAATTGTAGATTATCGCCCTTCCTGATTAACTTTTCCTGAAACAAAAAACAAGTGTCTGAAACGGCTGTTTCATTCGTTGAATAACAGTCAATTTTACTAGACTGAAAGTGAAATAAAGAACTTTTTTTCAATAATTCATGTGTCTTTCTACAGTTTTACAATGAATATTAATTTTATAATAAAGACTGAGGAAGATTCGTGACAACTCAGTAAAAACCTATGCAATTAGGTTACGAAAAATGTAAATGCCTATTTTGTTGGTATGACATTTTTAGAGCGTTAAAGGCAAAATGCTGCTTGATACAGTAAAATACTATCAAACGGTAAAAAAAGTGTGCAATGGGTATGATTCGCCTTAAACTAGTAAGCTTTTCTTGTTGCCTTTTTTGCTAACGACAGTTTTTTCATACTTTTTTCATTAACTTACATTGTTTTCTTGCAAAATGACTTCTTTTTGAGCATATTGGTTCGATCTTTTGTGCCGGTGGACATTGATTGAAAGTCTCGCTTGTATTTCAGCTAACTGCAAATATACACGAATGCGTTAGTTCTTACCATTGATAGATTACATTAAACTTTATTAAGGAAAATCCAGTTCAACATGAACTTTATCAAAATCGTACTCACAAAACTTACAAATGGGCGTCACAGAACCAAAACTGTTCATTTCAAAAAATTTAAGTAAACAAGAATTTATTCATGTAATAAAATCATTCGCGGAAATACAACAGTTGTTATTTGTATTACACGTGTTTATTTTTGTTTAAACCTTTGCCACGGAACAACTGCACCACCAAATGTTAAAGAGGTTTTTGTTGCCACAACTCAACTCAAATGTTACGTTAAAGAGCTTAGCGAAACTGTTAAACTGGTATAGCACTACCTTAATTCGAAAGTCGTCGCGCATAAATCCATATAGAAAGGGATTGATTGCGCTGTGGGCCCAGGCTAAACAGTTGGTGAATATATGAACGTAGTAGTGCGTTATGGTTGTATAGTTGTATTCTGTAAAAATAAAGGCAATATCTTCAAGCAAACTACAGAGACAGAGTGTTTACCACATGACCCACTTTGTACTTTTTCCACCATGTATATTAGAGTGGAGATTTCGTTGGGAAGCCAACAGATCAAAAACGCCACCACAATGACGAAGAACAGTTTTGTGAGGCGAATCTTAAAACAAAGTCGATTGTAAAGATTTGCTAAAAAGTCTAGAAAATTACGATTTCCATGAAGAGATATAAACTTCATTAGGCCTGAAGGGGAAAATCTAGCCGTAAACTTGGACCCTAAAAAAATTAAAACCCAAACTGGCTTATTGATTTCCGTTACGCCCCACTTACATTCCAATGTCGAACACCTAAGGTTTACCTTCGATCTGTTTGGGTAACTTAATTAACCGATTGAATCTGTCCACAGGTTCGGCTTTAGTTTTAGTTTTACGTTCTGGTTAAATGAAGTACCTGCTTGTTTCTAAATCTTTGCTTGCAAGATCTGTTTTTGTTCAAAAAGCAGCCGATTATGATGTAACTGACAGCCATCAATGTTACCGGTAACGAAAATCCAAATATAAGCCTGTGAGGTGTAGTGCGGTGTTATTTGCAGATCATGAATAGTTCAACAACAAGCCAATAACCTTAGCATAACATGAAGGCAAAACCAACTTTGCTCATTTTCGTCGTTGTGATCAAACGTCCATTGACAGTGCCTGTGACCTAACACAGCAACGAAAAAAATTTTCCAAAAGAACATGCAAAGTGTACATAACAAATTCTTTAAGTAACTACCTTGGGCAGTATGCAAATTGTAAATTCACAGGTGAAGGTAAGGTTTTTTTACGAAATTTTTTTTATTGCGCAAAACATTTAGGAAAAAATGCGTTAACCCAGTTAAACTAATTGGGTGATAAACCCAACCAACTTACAAGTTACTTCAAAACATTCCATTTGGACTGGAAGAGAGTGTGCAATTATTAATGAATTCTAACTTTCGAGATAAACAAAAAACAACATAAAATGGCCACAATAAAACATTGATCGGTTTCGTCCAATCAACTTACCTGTTTTAATGTTTACAGCTTCCCCTCGGAAGCAAAACGCCAATACGCTACATGCGGCGGCGAAAATCCAACCAACGACCACCGAGGACCAGGCAGTTTTAGGAGTTCTAACAAACAATACGAAACGTTGTTCCTAAAACCACAATATTAGGATTGGCATAAGACCCCGCTCCAGTCTTAACGCAATAAGACCACCATATTTTCGTCACGCAATAAGAGGCCACGATTCTGAGATTGAAATAAATTTAACGACGAGTTTATGTGCAAAAGAGTTGGTCTTTAATACATTAACAGGTCAATGCGAGAATGCGAAATGCAAAGGAAGTACAGTTCAGAAGGCCCTAAAACCAAGCCTACTGTTTATTTTTTTAGGGGGGGGGGGGACAGAGTGGGCTAAAAACTAGAGCATAACTGCTCGGACTTATTACAACTTCTCACATTACAACTTTTGTGTTGTTCCAAAAACATACAAAATAATAAACAAAATAATCTGTTGTAAAAACAAGTCACGCTTTTTTTTCGTTTTAAGCTTTGTATCTTTGNGACCAGGCAGTTTTAGGAGTTCTAACAAACAAAACGAAACGTTGTTCCTAAAACCACAATATTACGATTGGCATAAGACCCCGCTCCAGTCTTAACGTAATGGGACCACCGTATTTTCGTCACGCAATAAGAGGCCACAATTCTGAGATTGAAATAAATTAAACGAGTTTATGTGCAAAAGAGTTGGTCTTTAATACATTAACAGGTCAATGCGAGAATGCGAAATGCAAAGAAAGTAGAGTTCAGAAGGCCCTAAAAGTATTGTTGTTTTTTTGGGGGTGACGGAGTGGGCTAAAAACTAGAGCATAACTACTCGGACTCATTACAACTTCTCATTACATTACGACTTTTGTGTTGCTTTAAAAACATAAAACATAATAAACAAAATAATCTGTTGTAAAAACAAGTCACGCTTTTTTTCGTTTTAAGCTTTGTATCTTTGAGTGGTCAACGATAATCAACAATAACTTCAGATCAAAAATACGAATATGTTTCAAACCTGTACTTCTTGCATTTCTTGTAGAAAACCACCCCAGTGAGTCGGTCCAGCGACATAAGAGAGAGGAAAAAAACACTTGCGTAAGCCGAGGTGATGGTTAATACGCTGGCAATTTTGCAGAATACCGAACCAAATATCCAGCTGAAAGTTAAAATAATTTATTTTTGTCCATTGCAGGATTTAAAATATTTTAAACATTTGCAATTCAGCGGCGTAAAAACAACCAAAAAAGATCACGAACACACTTCATACATAATTGGGTGCACACTTTGTCTTAAATTTAAGATTTTGAATTCCTGCGTTCAACCGTGATGTACAAATTGTTGTTCTTATTTATTTACGTTTCGGTCT
This sequence comes from Phallusia fumigata, assembly GCA_008931825.1. Lineage (NCBI taxonomy): Eukaryota > Metazoa > Chordata > Ascidiacea > Phlebobranchia > Ascidiidae > Phallusia > Phallusia fumigata. Next base: position 1,082 of record QXVZ01013489.1, on the reverse strand, counting down.
TTTTTGTCTCTATATGGACAAAAGACGAGCCAATGTTTCTCATTTTTTCTCACATATGGAGGCAGCTCGACATGGTGACAAAATGGTCATTCGCTGCCCCTGCGTCCATTACATTGTTACGTTACAACTGCTAGTTTGTTCTTTTTTCGCAAAACACTCAACGAACTGAACATACCGCAGATGGGTTTTGAATAAACCATGCTATATCTGGGTTTAGGCACAATTGATTGAAAAAAATTGTTTTGCTTCTTGGGTTTCCCTGGGGTTCGGGTGTTTTCGCCTCTTTTGCTTCCGCTTTTAGGTAACTGTATTAGGTTCGGTAAAACATTTGGGCGAAATTGCCTTTATCCAGTTGCGACCCACCATGCCGCGCAGGTTTGCTTAAAAAAGGTACAAGACACTGAAATGAGATAGTGACCCTGGCAGTACGTTGTACAAATAAACGACAAAATTTTATCACTTGACAAAGATGGCTTACTTTCCGTGGAGTGCAAATTCAGTGGACCAGAACGGCAAGACGGATAAAAACAGTAGATCGGCACAAGCAAGGTTCAGAACGAATATGTCCGAGATGTTTCGTTTTCGACTCTGTGGTTTTAATTCAAGATAAAAAAGAACATTTTGAACCAAGGTAATTCAATTGCAGAACCATGTGTTAATTTTGACAAGTGAACCATTTTGCCTTTTCAGGCACCGTCGTTTACTTTGGTCTGTGAACTTTAACCGTTTGTTCTCGCGAAATACTAAGGGTGGACCGCGCTTATTTAAAGCGCTATACTTTGTGCAACATACACAGAAAGATTGAGCCTTTCGCCCATCCTACATACCATTGTGTTAATATACTTTTATCGTTTCCTGTTGTTTTTGATAATATTTGCTACACTGCGTAGGAAGAGCAATAATTACAAAAAAATGGGTTTCGGTGGTTTAATAACCAAAAATATTTGGATCGTAATTGATTCGCTTCACGCAAACCTTAACCCGGCAGAATTTTAATTTTTTTATGTGATAATATTTTTGCAACCAAAACTAAATATTCGTCTCACTTCTGCAACAAAGAAATTTTCGCCTTTACGGCAATT
>QXVZ01013482.1:0-13032 GCA_008931825.1 Phallusia fumigata | reverse complement strand
TGTACACCACCCCGTAAGTTCCTTTGAAAGCAAAATAAATGTTAAATCTGACGCTGGCCACCATTGGAGGAGGGCCTTAAAAAATAAACCAGCTTCATTTTTATCTACAGGCTTTAACTGAGACAATAAGAAATAAAGCCCACCATAAAGTTTGGGTCCAGGTATCAAGTTTATTTGTGAAGATGTGCCATTATATTTGTTTAGATCATTTATATGTTAAGAATAGTTTTTGCAAACAGAGCGGTGTTTGCTTACCTTCTCCTATTTTCTCAATCTTTACATAATCGTCGTGGAGAGACATATTGAATACGTTTCAGAGGTTGGCCTATATTCAGTTGTGTAATTCAAAAATCATCAAGTCAAAATCTGAACTGAAAAATTATCAGTAAAATTCGTGCATGAAAATATGATAAATTTGGCTGAGATTCTTCACAAGTTATGCTTCCTTAAAAATCTAAGCATTTATGTGTAAAACATTACCCAAGCAGCTGCCATTATACACAGTTTGTCACGCAGAATTATCTAGTAAACCAACAATAAACGGAAACATTTTGAAAGATCAAAATGTTGTCCCAACGTTTCTTACTAGTATATACCCAATTAATGCTAATCAAGCCCTTTTTCTACTCTGTACTACTGTTACAGAAAAGTCAAATAAGTTTCAAAATGTTTTCAGCAACATGTCCTTTGTTGTATTTGTGCCAATATACTCAGCTAAACAGGTTTGAGTAGAAACCAGAAAAAATGCTTTGCATTTCTCATTCGTACGAAGCCGCTTCAGACCACTGTCCAATCAGGGAACGACTAAAACCTACGTCACATCTTGAGTAGCCAATGGAGTGGAATCGCCGTTTAAATGACATGCGCCCACCTGGGGCGCTGTAGTTATGATTTATTTCTTGTTTGGGACTTTTGTGAAATAGTGATAGAAGTCTCTGAAGGATGGCGTAAACTGTTATTTGTTTTAGTCTAGAGTTTAGGCTGGAATGGTTGTTTCTAAGTGATTAACATAAAAACTACATGTTATGACAACAGTATTTTACAACTTTGTAAAATAATAGAAATTGCAAACTTGGTTTTTCGTCTCATGCTTTTTTCCATTTTCAACTCACTCTAATTTTGCCTCGGTGTCGCCCTAAACAAGAAAATTAACCGGCAGTTCTCCAGTCCAGGTGAATCTTAAGAGTTGGATCGAATTAAAGTTACCAACTGGCAAAAATTAAACGGTGTCTCGACTATGTACTCATTATGTGCATACCATATCAGAGGATAAAATGAAGCAATCAGTTAATCTAGAGGTGTGAGATCCGTCCTTAAGTGAGTGTAAAGCTGCTCAATCATTCGGATTAGGTTAGTTACATACATAATTCAGTATGTCCATAACATCCAAACACTTAAATAACACAACGTTGGTTTTAATCCGGAAGCAATTTTACTTTCCGAAAATTGGGAAGGGGTGCAAGAACTGGTTAAAAATTTCAATAAATAAGGAATAAGGTTAAGATCAGTCACTAAGTTGAACGAACGAACAAAAAAATTGTTTAAAGCCTGTTAGTCTATCGCACGCTTTGAGTCACTGTTGGTTAAATATTGTGTTTGGCTCAATCGATTTTCGACCAATCGGGTTTCATATTGTTATTCTTTAACATCTATATGGTGGATAATCACCGAAAATTATTAGATTTTTGTACAAAATTGTACTCATGCATTTTGGGCGGACAATCTTCCTACAACATTGAAACTCAGTGTGGGTATTGGATATTGTGAGGAGAATGTTGTTCGGCCGGCCTTTAGCAAACATATTATATCGCTTGTTTCAACACAGAAACTGATCACATGATAAAACGCTTACGCAAAGCCTGCCCGCGACCGCCTTCTTACGGCGTCTTGACGTTCTACTGGCGGTGGTCAGGGCATGGCTAGACCATTAGTTAAAAAAGGAAATCAGTTTGATAGCATAAGCCCTTTTTATAAAATGTTACAGTGATGGAAGTGCCTGTTTCTAATAAAAATTACGGATATAGTTTGTTTTTTGTTAAAAAACTGGGGTTGTTTAAATAACTTGGATTGTTTTATTTCCACAGTTTAACTGAACCAGTTAACCAATATTAAAAAATGAACATTAAGTTTATTGTGTTGTTGCTTGCATTTCAAGTCCTTTTCGTGACAACTAAAGTAAGTGAAGTTTTGTAGTATTTTCATAATTATCATAAAGTTTACGTAACCGTTTGTTTTAATTTAATATTAATGTGTATCCATTTTTTTCATCCCAGGCCGATTGCGATGAACTTGACATAGCTTGTCCAAGTAAGTTACATTAGTATGACGCAATTAAGTTTATCATTTGTAATGAAACCTATAGTTAGAATACTTGAAATGCGGTTTAAATTTTATATCAGTACTGGACGTTTTCCGATTCTTTTTAAAATCGGTATAAAAACGGTTTTTAAAATCTGTCTCGTATTAGATTTTGGTTGTAATATTTCTTGCCTTACATGGGGTTACGAATAAGGTTCGGGACATTAATTCGGCTATACACCGTAAAATGGCAATTCGTTTACAATCTATAGCTCTTTTGTACAGAAGCAGCATTGGGGATTAATTGTTCGTTTTAAAGTACGCCCCGAAACGGCTGCTCATTGGTTACTTTTACGGTGACCAAGGGGAAAGCGACAGCTATTAGAATAGGTTTATTGTTAGTATGCCCCTGGATAAGTGTGAGGTCAAAGGCAATGTTTCGAGGACCTTTTAATGTTCTAAACATTACTATATCGTTTTTTCTCACAGACACTTACAATGCATACGGTTACTGCTGTAACTACCACGACGGGTATTACCACAATTGCTGCTACTCCTTGTATGTTTGGGCTATGTGGTGTAAGTATTGTGATTTTCCTTTCCTGATTAGGCCAATACTACGGTTTATACGTTTGACTTTGTTAGGCTGGCGAAAACGCAATGAAATACTTTTTGTCTCAAATTTGTAACTGTTTTTGCTACAACCTTACAATTTATTCCCTGTTTAACCCACAAACATCTAGTTAAACATAAAGTAACAAAAATTTTGTTGGGGAATCGCTTGTTTTGGCAAAGCGATTGATGTACAGCATACATAGGTCGCTTTAAATACTTTTCTATCAACAGTTTAGGATTGCTATAAAAAAACTACGCAATTAACTATGCGAGTTATAATACGTTAGATCACTGAAGCCATGTCACGACTGACTGCCATAAGCTTGATTAAAACCCGCAAAAAAATTAACATAAAATTGTTTGTAGTTTCAGCAAAACTTAATTATATTTTGACAGACTTCTGGTTCGGTATTTTGATGTTCATGTTTCTGTGTGGTGCCGTTGCCGGTTGTTGTAAGAAATGCGCGGGACAGAACAAGACTAGCACAACTTCACACTACAGTGCGGAAGAAGGACAAGTAACAACTGCCGTCGTTGTGCCCGTACAACAGGCGAGTGACCATAAAAACCCAATGCAGATTTAAGCCTGATAACCCCTAGTGCAGACCTGGTTTTAGTGTCTTGAACTGACTTCATCCGTAGTGCAGCACACAGATAAAATGTCTGTCCTAATAAAAAAATGTTGGACATTTGAAACATCGCTGGGTTGCTATTATCGCAGTGCCAAGTTGTCGCGTACTAGTTCTCCTGCACGGTCGAGCCAAAACGCGACGTGTGTATCTTTTTTCTCGAGCAAGCAACAAAAAGCTAAACCTTCCAGTTCAACTGTATTTATAGAATGACCTCCAAGTCAAAACGTGGTGCAACACACAGGCAATGGCATTGTTATAAACAATTGTTACATCGCTTATGACGTCACAGAGCAATAGAACACATTTTGCTTTGCTGGTTGTGACACAAGTATTTTGAAAGTTTTTACTGCAGTAAGTTGCTTGTGGAATTATTGACGTGGATTTCTTTTCCTTACTGCATGTTTATTGAAATGGAGAAGTGAAATTCTCTGAACTCATTTGCTTCATATTATTATGAGAAGTAACCAACGATGTCGCGGTTTTTGAAGATAAACTAGCAAGGCCCGCCGCCTTTCTATGTGTGCACTAGATTAATATTTAACTGCGATATGTCCATAAACAGGCACAGTGTTCGTCATGTACAGCTCACGTTATAACGCAACGGCGCAACATGTTAACAAACATGAAACCTTGTGGTTTGTTTCAACCAACGTGGTGCGTTGCGACATCGAAATGAGTATGATTCACGACTGTGCGTGATTCGTTGAATTCGTTAAGGGACGTTGCCCCCTGGCAGAGGAAAGCCTTGCTTGCATACACACCTATAGGACGCTTCGTTCTAAAAGTTTTACAACTTATTATTAAGCAGTGGCGTAAACCTAATGAAATTATTGTGGGACTTTTGATTGTTGTGAGTAATTATTGTGTTGGTGACGTTGTATAAATGGACGGAAAGTTACTAGGTCACAATACACATAATAAGTTGCCTTTCGACTGATACAGCCTAAAAACGTCACCAAAACTGTTTGCAATTGCCTAATTGTTGCAAAAATTGTTTTGTAATTGTAAAATCGTTTTAATGCTACAACAAACCAGTTTTGAACCCGCTTTAAACAGATAACCCATATTTTTGGTTTCATCCTTATTCAGATAAATAACGTAGTATCACTTTTGAATCCAAAATTGGGGGGGGGGGACAAATGAATGGATGAAGTCTCCCTCAAGCAAAATCTTGGGGGACATGTCCCCCCCCCCCGGACATTTGCGCCCATTATATACTGACAGTTTTAAACCAGACTTCTACTGCATTTANCAACAAACCAGTTTTGAACCCGCTTTAAACAGATAACCCATATTTTTGGTTTCATCCTTATTCAGATAAATAACGTAGTATCACTTTTGAATCCAAAATTGGGGGGGGGGGACAAATGAATGGATGAAGTCTCCCTCAAGCAAAATCTTGGGGGACATGTCCCCCCCCCCCGGACATTTGCGCCCATTATATACTGACAGTTTTAAACCAGACTTCTACTGCATTTATTTCATTTCAACACATTGTAGCTGTTACCGAAGATTTCTGTACCTGCTTTTGCATGCATGTATGAACATGCCCACGCGTAAATTGGATGTAGGTCGTTAAACCTGAGAGAAAACATAGTTTGTTTGTTTTGTAGCCCCAAACTACTTTCCTGTTTACAGTTTTTTTTTTATGTATTTGCTGTGTTCACACTGTGTATGTAAAGCGCAGGTTCTGTTAACTGTGCGTTATTTATCTTAGCGAAATTAAATCTATTTATAACTTTATCACCTTTAGTAGAGAACAAATCGTTGCCGCCTTTTCAAACACCCAAACAAAAGTGCGAACTGGAAATGGACAAATTCATTCTCAATAGAAAGATATAAGCCAGTACTTGTGTGTTAAAACATTTTCTTTTTTTCGACATCTTTTGGCACCAGATTAAAAAACATTATTCTAAAGGCACAGCGAAATTGCAGGCAGCTCCACGGCGGAATTCACTCCGACGAAGATTAAAAGAAAACAAACAACTAACCATTTATGACACCCATATTTTATTTTTTAGCCGGCGCCAGCAGTTGTGGTCCCAGACGTTCCGCCAACTTACCAACAAGTTGAACAACAAGGAATCAACGCCCAGTACAAAGAGTTCTCCGGTTATGGAACACCAGTGGTCCCCTCAATACCCCCGGGTGCTGAAGTTACCCCGCTATCTACTAACTCCCCTGCTAGCCCCTAATGACCCTCTAATACTTGTTTCAGCAACTTTTTTACTAGAATTTGCTGCCATTACTATCGGTTTTAAAATTATCCATTATCTTCAATAAAAACCTCTTTACCAAAAACTTCACCCCCCGATACCCGCTATCATTTCCCATTGCGTTCCTTAAGAGCAACATTTCACCCATCAGAACCACGTCATAACTCCCAGCCCCTAAAACTACAACCCCAAAATCTCCAATACTTGCAAACCCAAATGTTTTCACCCTTTAAAAATCCAAAAGCAACAAACAACCACCCATTGCCCCCGCAAACCTCGGAAGTTAAACTGATCTATGATGATGAAAAATATATTTCTAAACTCAACAAGATCATCGGAGATTTTTTGCATAATTTTTTATGAGTGTAAATATTTGGATTTATCGTGACCCAGCAAGTATCAAAATTGACCGGTTTTGAACGTTTCTGTTGCCCCTCAAAAGCAGAAACACTGTTTAAGGAAATTTGACTGCATGCTTCTTTTGTATGACGTGTATTCCTGTGTGTGAATGCAAATTAGTAAACTATACTGTGCGGTCTATTTGATTGTTGTACTAAAATAGATCTTATAAACATTTGAGAGATAGTACTTTGCAGGGTTATCGGTTCAAATCCCCACGGCCTTTTAATTAGTTAACCCGAAGTGTTTTAAACTTTTGACNGACACCCATATTTTATTTTTTAGCCGGCGCCAGCAGTTGTGGTCCCAGACGTTCCGCCAACTTACCAACAAGTTGAACAACAAGGAATCAACGCCCAGTACAAAGAGTTCTCCGGTTATGGAACACCAGTGGTCCCCTCAATACCCCCGGGTGCTGAAGTTACCCCGCTATCTACTAACTCCCCTGCTAGCCCCTAATGACCCTCTAATACTTGTTTCAGCAACTTTTTTACTAGAATTTGCTGCCATTACTATCGGTTTTAAAATTATCCATTATCTTCAATAAAAACCTCTTTACCAAAAACTTCACCCCCCGATACCCGCTATCATTTCCCATTGCGTTCCTTAAGAGCAACATTTCACCCATCAGAACCACGTCATAACTCCCAGCCCCTAAAACTACAACCCCAAAATCTCCAATACTTGCAAACCCAAATGTTTTCACCCTTTAAAAATCCAAAAGCAACAAACAACCACCCATTGCCCCCGCAAACCTCGGAAGTTAAACTGATCTATGATGATGAAAAATATATTTCTAAACTCAACAAGATCATCGGAGATTTTTTGCATAATTTTTTATGAGTGTAAATATTTGGATTTATCGTGACCCAGCAAGTATCAAAATTGACCGGTTTTGAACGTTTCTGTTGCCCCTCAAAAGCAGAAACACTGTTTAAGGAAATTTGACTGCATGCTTCTTTTGTATGACGTGTATTCCTGTGTGTGAATGCAAATTAGTAAACTATACTGTGCGGTCTATTTGATTGTTGTACTAAAATAGATCTTATAAACATTTGAGAGATAGTACTTTGCAGGGTTATCGGTTCAAATCCCCACGGCCTTTTAATTAGTTAACCCGAAGTGTTTTAAACTTTTGACAAGAATTTTGATTGTGCAACCAAAACTTGGGTCCTGTATTAATTTGGAAAAAGAGACTTAATAGTTAGTCAAAGTAAATCGTAGTAAAATGTCTTCATTGGTCGTGAACATTTCCCTGGTGGACGGCGATTTGTAAACAAGGCTATGGAGTCGGGTTCCGCAGAGAGAGCGGTTTCAAACCTTTTAATGTTACTTTACATCACTTCTTGTCCAATAAGAAAAAAATGAAAAATTCTTGAATGAGGAAAGATGGGAAATACATTAAACAAATCAGGAACCACTTACCTTAGGCTATTCTGATTTTTCTATTTCCAACTTTATGACATCACTTCTCAGGCGAATTGGATTGTTTTTGTTGTTCCGTTTTTTCCCCGGCGCTACAAAATGGCTCCTAACTGGGTTATACTGATGAATCTGCACTATAAATCTGCCCGTTGCACTGAAACTTCAGTGGAACGGCCTTGATTCGTTTTTGATTTAAATGTTGGGGGCTCATAGTTCTTGTGGTTTAATCCATGGAGTTTCAGTGGCCTATACGTCGTTGTAGTGAAGCCTAATGTCCTGTTAAGGGAAATACGAGAACACCCAGCATTGTTAAGTGGGAGTAAATGAGGTAGTTGTGTCACCAGTTAGTTGATTACTTAGTTACTTTATTTGCACAATAAATCAATCACCTACAAGAAGGGATACAATAAATCAATTACCGACACGAGAAGTGCAGGGCAGCGAAAGATCTTGCCGGTATAAAGTGCGGGCAATCTCTTGAAAAGGAAAGTTGAAACAGGATAATATGAAAAGCACTGTACGAACGAAAGAAAATGATGTTTTGCGAGGTAATTGTTTTTTCAGAGGAAAATTCGCTGTTTCGCAACCTTGAAACTCATACCAGTTTTCTTTTTGACCGGGAAAACCCACAGCAAACATTGTACGGTCTGTTTAAACATATTCGCCGCAAGACGGTAACGAGCTGGTTAGCCGAGCAACGGTAATAAAGTGCGTTGTTGCGTTGATACGATACGCGATGAGGCAGTTTCGCAGTCGATCGTAGTTTGTGTGAGTGTTGGTTTGAACTTTTGGCATGTCGCCGGATTTTTTTCTTGCATTGCGTTGTGAGTGACGTCACCAATTAGCTTTGTGACGTCAACGGCGACGATCCAGCTTAAAAATAGGCTGAAATTTTTCTATCTAAATTTTTTAACATAACAAAGCTGATTGCAGGAAATTCGCATTTTAAGTACAGTTTCTTATTTAAAAAAATACGTTTGCAGTTTTTGGCGTTTGGTATTTGTTGAACATTTGTTTAAAAACACTTTTGTTTTAGGAGATATTTACAAAAGACGAAGAAAATTAGACACAGATATTTAAACATGCTTGTCAAGTGTTTGGCATCTTTGCTGGTGCTTCAGCTTCTATTTGTAACTGCTAAGGTACAGTTTTTAAAACACTCACAAATTCAAGCAAACTTTTAATTTAGCCGATTTTCTAAATTTTGATTGCAGGCCTACCAACGATGTGACACAAAGTTTGATAGCATTGACCTGATTTGTTATGGTAAGATTTGGTAAAAATTTATTATAAGACCATATAATAAACAGTATAAACAAACCATTAGCCTGTTAACTTAAGAAAGCTTTTCCTTTTTTGACGTATGACCAGCACACAACTTTGAGACTATATTTAGGTTTTTACCACAAAAAAACAATCTTTGCCAAACATTGTGAGAAAATATTGATCTGTGTTGAAAATTAACAACAGCATGTCCTGCAATAACAATTTTTTTACAAATTAGTCACAAATATTTGATCGTAAAACTTCGAAACACTGCGACATTTTGTTGTTGTTAATTGTTGTACATGCTGTTTTGAAACTACTTTACAACCTTACGTTCTTCAGATTCATACAACACCGTGGGATACTGCTGTGACGAATACGAAGGTGTTTATTACGACTGCTGCTATTATCTTCAAGTCTGGGCTTTGTGGTGTAAGTAAATAAACAAACAACTTTATTTTGCACTTTATGCTTGCATATAGACACCAAAATTACTAACCCCTAATTAAAAAAAATAAAAAATGAGTAGTCCAATTCAACAGAGTCAACTGCTTAAACCAGAAATGGGAAATCCGTTTACTATCAAGGGGAATTTAGTTTAAAATTGTGAAACTTTCTTTTAAATTTATTGAATCGAAAATTTGTTTTTTTCACCCGATACGATGGCTTAAGGATATACGCATGACATTAAGACATAAAAGTGTTAGTTAGATGAACGAAAATGTCAGTGGTCTGGTTGAACTGTCCAGCTGGCGTTACCCACGCTGGCTTAAGCTAATTCAGTTTTATATTTTTTACAATAATTAACTAAAATGGTCTGAAACCTCTTTGAATCAACATAAGTTTGTCCTTAAATCCTTTGTTCTTTCGACCAAAAAGGTTTTTTACCTTTGGGCAGCTTTTTTTATTTTGTTGATTGCTTCTAAAAAAACCGCAACAGTTTATGCACCAAGCCAAATTATCTCTGCTTAAAACCATTAAACATAAATTTTGGAATTTGCACGGTGGAGTTATGTAACGCAAATGTTTTCGCAGATTTCTGGTTTGGGATCGTCCTGTTTTTGCTACTGATCGCCGTTGTTGTCGGCACGTGCAAAAAATGCATGGATAAGAAAAAGAGACAAAACACCAGAAATTCAAACCAAATGAGAAACCTGAATTCTGTAAGCGGCAACGTTGTGGTTCCTCAGGTCCGTGTCTCCATGTTTTATTGTTTTTTATTGTACTATTTTTTAAGCCATTGTACAAGAAATGGTGTTGAAACACAATCAAGGGCCAAGATCGTATCTTATCGCCATAGTCTACCTCTGTGGTTTCAAACCTTTTTTGTTGTGCGGCACCCTTTTGTTTAGACTTATAAACTGCGGCATCCATCGCGGCTTACACGACAATCACAAAGAGAAGAGTACAAAGTGAATTGTCACTATGTAGTTTGTTTACCAGGCATAGTTAATCTAGTTTGGAAGCGTTTAATCGTCACACCTTGCATTACTTAAAGCCTCGCAAAAGGCATCCAGGTTGGAGAAACACTGGTCTACTTGTCACCTTAGAGATCTGACCCCTAATATATTAGCGAGCTGCAAACTTGTGGGGGTCAAGACCCTGCCTCTAAACTTGGCCCAATATTCAGCTCAGTAGATATAAACGTGTGCGATTAAACCTTTTTTTTGGTAAAATAGCCTAGGGGATATTTGGGTGTGTACGAAATATCTGGGGTTAACTCTAAAAGCAGAACGACAGATGAAACCAGTGTGTAACAACGATAGCGAAATATCTTGTCAGCAAACAAACTGACAGATCGTATGACCGGAGAACTACTTGTTGTTTACAACCCACTTGTTAATATTTAACTTTTAAAACACTGCAACGATGAGCTTAAACAAAAAACGGCGTGTCCTGTATTGCAGCGTCATAACCCAACCTATCACATGATCCACTGGTTTTACAACATATCAAAACAAGCAAAATACGTACGAAAGTTAGGCCAAGGTTTCAAAGGAATGACTCGTAGCTGAACGAGATTAAATCAACTGGGGTCATCGACCCGGGCATAAAAAACAGGCCCATGCAGGTCTGGTTCAAAACTTTGTTGTCAGTAAACTGATTGAAATGGGGTCTGGGTTGATTAACCCGTGGTCGCGTAGACATGACGTTCCTTTCTTATACATCGGCTCGCATTTCAGATATTTCATACATTTTGCTGCTGAGTTAGTCCGTAGGCCGGCTTGGTAATTGTTTTAGTGCAAATGTGTCGCTACGATTTCTTTCACCATGCGAAATTAACTCAACTCTCAAGTGTTTGAAATTAAAGTCTTGATGATAAAAGTAGTTTAAAATGACCTAATAATATAATAATACATTTCTAGCGAATTTATTTTGGACAATGCTTTCCTTGGCCCAACGAAGTTCTGCTAAAACATGTAGAATGTGTTCGCCTTCAATGATCTACTTTTACCTAACAACGTTTTTGCACAACTATTGTTGAATATAGTGCTATCGTGTATCGCTCTTCTCTAGTTTTTTTCTATTCCTAATATTTTTACAATATTTCGCAACTTAACTCCCCACGTACTTCTTTTCTCTTCCAGCAGCCAGCCCCAGAAGTTGTGTTTACCGACGTCCCTCCAACTTACTATCAAGTTCAAGCGCAAGGAATAAGCGACCAATTCAAGGACTTTTCCAACTATGGGGATCCAATTGTCCCCTCTATACCCCCTGGAGTGGAGCCAACCCCCGTCCCTGCTGATCCTAACAACTTCCTACCCTACCCTACAACGACCCCAACCGCTACCGCCCCACAAAACCCCCAAGTAACCCCCTCCTAAAAGTCAAAAATCAACCCAATAAAACATAATCCCTTAAAAAGCTGAAATCGAACCAACATTTTCCGCTCATTTTCGAACCCCATCTGTCCCATTAAAAACACCCCCTTTGTGCCCACCACTCACAATATTGGTTACTTTTTAAAAAGGATAAGAAATATTAAATATTTTATAGGATTGTAATTCTGGTCAGTTCCAGTATTGGACCTTATGTATGTGGACACAGCACGTGCTAGCCAACGTTAGCCATTCCTGTTTGCACATGGCATTTGTTTTGTGACGCAGCCGTTTCTCTGGCCAAGCTATAATTCTCTTACTTTCATCCGCATATATTTGTTCTGTTTATGTCTTGCGCGCAGTACAGGGTAACGACTTCATAATCAACAATGCCGAGCCGAATATATTTTGCTGACCACCAGTAAATTTTATTCGATGTTTGCGATGTTCTTCGGTTTCCACCGATGCACAAGCCCACTAAAATATTTAAAGGGATTTATAATTATCATTATTTGTTTGCGGAGTTATAATTTGTGTACGTTACGTTTTACTATTGTCTATGGCAACAAGTTACGCTTATAGACAACGTTGCATGTAACATGTTATAGACGCTGCGACCTTGAAGTCAGAAATATTCAGTGTCTTAACTGTGAGAATGTGTAAATTACAATTACAATATTGGATCATTAAGACTGATGAAAAAATTATTATTTTAGTTGAAGAGAGCAAAATGTAAACGGATACACCTTAAATACAACTTTGGACATGTGCCTTTCCACCCTCCTCAAATGTTTATAAAACGGGAGGGCTGTGAAAAACGTTTTTGAAATCATTTGAAAATTAGACAAGCTCTTTGAGAATAAAAAGAAATATTTAAATCGACACAAAAAACCAAGAAAATCATTGCACCAAAACTTTGCAAATAAGACAACCCTGCCACGTTTTGCGTTAGAAATTGTATAAAGCACCAAGAATATGCTTAATCGCCTACAGCCAACTTTATCCAACTTCCATCCTGTAAATTTTTGGACTTACCCTCACGGCTATTTTGAGCAGCGCTACTTGGCATTCCCCTGTGTGTGTTTTCTGCCAATTTTTCATCAGCTCCTTTGGATCGCTGTCTGTCAGTTCACAGCTGTTTGAGTTGCGTGAAGGCAATATACATGCCTGATTGTACTTTCCATTTTTCTGTGTATTTTTTTCAATTGTTCATACTTTTCTGATAGTTCATCAGCACTTACCAAATTTTTTGTTCAGGTTTGTATTTTTTTGTTCCGTCTATAATGGTTGTTTTTAATTCTTCCGTGCGAAATACATGAATCAGTGTAAAACAAGCGCTTGCTATTATGCAATAAATATTTC
>QXVZ01013476.1:0-23289 GCA_008931825.1 Phallusia fumigata | reverse complement strand
CCACTCTCGTGAAACGAAAGCTACCTGTTCCAATTTGTTTATGAAATACTTGCACAACCAGTGATGACAGCAATTGTACTGATGATGTCAGTAGATGGTTGAATTGATTGCATTACAATTGTTTCACTACATAAATGTTTTTGGCAGTATTTTTAAGTAAAAAACAAAACCATTTTAGAAAAATACTGTTTTTCTGTTTAGTTCAAAAGCTTGACTATCAAACAGTGGTGTCTCAGTCCAGTATGACAAACTGCACTGTTTACCTGGGTGGATGCATGTCCGGGCTCACTGAGCAGCTCATGAGGGAAACATTTGTTGGATTTGGGAATATTCTTGAAATCCGCGTGTTTCCGGATAAAGGTTATGCATTTATCAGGTATGCTTTTGTTATCTATACCCTGGTACTGTTTTATGACTGCTGTTGGCAGAGCTTTATTCCTATAACTCTATCATGACAAAGCATTTACTCATTCTTGATACAACAAAGTTAAAAATAAAACAAACAATCAAGAGTTTGGTCCAAAAATGTGCTTTAGAAACACCTGACCGCAGAACTTTAAAATTATGCATTACTATTTTGCAGGATTGCTTGCTAAATTTGTTGGACATGATGTAATGTTATTAGTAAAGATCTAACTGACCATAAGCTTTGTATCTGTCGGCATCCCGAGATAGTTTCAATCACCTTCTGGTTTTGTGACACAGGTTTGACAACCACAACGATGCAGCTCAAGCAATCACTGCAAAGCATGGCTCCTGTTTAGAAGGTTACACGATCAAATGTTCATGGGGCAAAGAGGGGGCATCCCTTGGGCCTGGATCCAACCCCACTGGGGGCTACACAAATGGGGTAAGATAATGTTGTCCCTTGTTATGGGTCAAGAGAAAAAATAGCAAATTTTAACTCCAGTTTCTTTGTGGGCCAATTAAAAACTTGCAGAGTAACTCGAGGGCCAAACTATGAAAATTTCGTTGCAGTAATAACATGTCAACACAAATATTACATATGTTCAAAATGATTTGTATTCATGCAAGAATATGTTGGAAACATACATTTTAATCAAGCAAAATGCTAAATTAGAATGCAAAACAATTATTTACATTTTAATGAAGTTACCAATTTATGATATTTGAGTGTGATAAAGATAAATTTTAGCTGATCACATCTGTGTGTGCCTCAAAATGCCCGACTAATTTACAGTTAGCCTGCAGAGCTAATCATGAAAAAAGCAGTTGTCAGATTTTTGTTCCTGTGGTTTAGATTTCACAGCCATCTATGGACAATATGAACATGAACATGAACCAGTGGTCCCCCGCAGGTAATGATATGTGGAGTCAGATGGGACAAAATCAACAACAACAATACAACCAGTGGACCCAGTGGAGGTATGTAGGAATGCACTCTGGTGGTTGGCTCAATTGCTGTTGCGTTCGGGCAATCTGCCTGATACAAAACACCACACAAAACTAGAGATTAAAATTTCTTGTTTGGTGGATTTCTTTGCCTAATTATTACCCGTGTGTTTAGTGGTGTATTTTTCCTGATGTTACCTTTTGCATTAACCCCTCATGCCTGCTTTTGTCGTTTTATTTAACCTTCTAGAAATTCAGTGGTGTAAACATATTTTTGGTTCGAAAACTGATTTTGTATCCAGTCCAGTGTAAAGTGATAAAATATCACACACTCACACCTCTCACAAATCTCCTTAGTGTTGGGTTGTTTCAATGTTAGTTAAGGTTTCACTTTGTTGTATTTTGCTTTGGAATAGTAACCAACCAAATGAACCAGCTATGTGTGATGTCTCATTACTGATGAGCCTATTTTAGAATAGTGAACCTTAATCTGAGATCAAATCAAAAATATGCTGGCAGTCAGTGGTACAATAGGGTTTGCACAAGACCTGAAGTATATGTGCACACAAAGCATGGAAACATGAAGAAAATAAGTTGTGAAAATACTTGTCTGGTGCAAACCTTATGCATCTCTGATGATGGCATGAGTTAATTAAAGTGTTTAATTGCTAAAACAGGCTTTTTTTAATTCGGGTCAGTAAATATGTTTCGGGTCAGTAAATATATGATACAATATATTTTAACCTTTGCAGGAACCAAGGNCCGCAATATTTTTTCTTTCATTATCTTATCTAAATTTTTTTCAGTTTTCCTTTTGGTTGTTTAAATTTTTTCATTATTTTCTCGCACATTTATCTGGTGGTTGCATCCAAGATCGGAATTGCATTACAACGTTTTGTGGCCCCCCTGTACCCCCCACCCGCCCCCCCAAACACTTGCACATGTGCCTTCCATGTCCAGAGTAGTGCGAAACTATGCCCGAGTTTTAATTTCATCTTTATTTTTAAACATTTCAAGTTTATCCTTTTTTTGTGACCATACTGCCCTACACAAACCAACAAGCAGGCTTAAAGGCCTTTTGTATATAAGCACTTGTAAAAAAATGCCAGTGAAAAAGTTGGAAACACTATAATCAAGTTTGGAGGTTGAGTTTGTTTGTTTGGTTGTCGTTTGTTATTCTATTTTCTAGTACGTTTTGTTTCTTGTTTCAGATTTGTGTGGTAGTGCGCCTTGACTTTTGTCTCGCGCTGTTTTGTTTATTCCTGCTCAAAACATTTGGTTTCATGTCTTGAATTATTTGAATAAAAACAAGGTTTGGTGAAAGTCTCAGCTATTTTTTCCAGTGAAAACCATTGGAATTGAAGAATATAGTTATTTGTCTGAATAAATAAGAGCAGTACAAAAGCCAGTTGAAAACTAAGTTTGATTAACATAGCTGTTCCATTGTGTCATTATGATTTATTTCAACCAGCAAAAGAAACTGAACAGCAGCAATTTAGAGTATTGGAAAGCATTATGTAGTGCTTAATTTGGAGAGTAAGAAGTTGTTCTTAATAAAAATTAATAAAATAAACTTGTGCAAAAATGGTTTAATAAAATCCATATCAAGACCCCGGTCCAAAAAAATACTTGTTACATGAAGCGTTGTGTGTGTAATGGGCGGTTGGCAAGCGAGTTGTTTATTTATTTTTCAGAAGTTTTTGGGATTCCTACATTTTTACATTTGTTAAAAATATTCGTGGTACGTAGGAAAGCAATCAACTTATTCGTTGCGACAGACAGGTCCGGTAACAAAAAGACACTTATTTCAAAAACGAAGATTTAAAAAAAATTACAGAAGCGTCTCCAGACCAGATGGTACAAAAAGTTTTCCAACTGACAAAATTTAATTGTTAAAATTAACTGCGTTGGGTTAATACTTGAACTGCGACAATGCCGTCAAAAATAAGCTACAGTGTTGTCGGGGCAACAGGAGAAGCTGACGGATATTCTGCAAAGAATCTTGAACATCAAAGCCCAACAGTTCCAGGATGGCAAACTTCGAGGTAAATACCGGGTGCAGTATGACACTGCAGGTGTGTTTGGTACTGCAGGTACTGCAGGTAAAGAATTTAGATAGGTCAAAATTCGTTCTATTAGGGTTGGTGGTTTAGGATTAGTGTAATTAATTAGTATTGCATTTTCATTTGGCAAAGTTTGGAAATACTACAGGCACCAAGCTATACTGCAAAGTGGGTAATATTTAAAAAAAAATATATGTAGGTAATAAACGGACCTATGTTACAATAAACGAACCAAACTCATCTAAATGCATTACCAAGTTAAAAACTAAGTGGTCCAAGCAGTAGCAAACTACCATATGCAGCTGCATTACCAAGTGTTTGACATTTACACATGTCATACAATAAACAAATACAACAAACAGTACTGTTGTCTTGTTAAATATGTTTAACAAATGCGATAATTTGAATTTTGTAAGCTTGTTGTAGCTAAAACTAATGGGTTTAGGTTCTGCGTCTACCCGCAAGAGCTAATAGTTTGTTTGGAAGAACAAAGTCGGATCAAGAAATTACAATTGCTCGCACATCAATATATGATTCCATCCAAGATCGAGTTTTTTGTTGGAAATAACCCAAATCCTGAAAGCTTCAAAAGACTGGGGTAAATAAATTCAAAACAATTTAGTTGTGCATTTTATTTTATTTGGCATTGTTTTAACTCTAACTAGAAAGATATGGACCCTTAAACATAGTTGTGTTCTATATGGTGTTTCAAAGTCTGATATTTGTTTTTTAACCTTTTTTTTGCTTCATAGGTACATCTACTTGTCAAATAATGAGAAAACTGGATTTAAATCTCGGGAGTTAAAGTCAGTCCATGTTGATGCCGAGGGTCGCTACATAAGACTCGTTATTCACAAAAATCATATCAACAAGTTTAACCTTTACAACCAGGTATCTAAAAAATTTTCAATGGTTCATACTACTGGCTGTTTTCTGTATGTTATTAGGTAGTAAAAGTTGCTTGTGTTGCAGATCGGCATCATGGCATTGAATGCAATCGGTGATTCATCCCAGAAACCAGCCAAAAAGTTTAACGGCAACCACACAGTACCTGATGGATTACTGGAAAAACCTGATTACATTTCACCAATGGATGACCTTGCCTTCGACATGTATCAGGTATTGAAATTACACAATAATTTCTTGTTCTGTTTTTGCAGCTGCATTTAATTATTTAGCTGTATTTTAAATTTTTTTATTGCCTTATCAGGATCCTGAAGTTGCCAGCATTATACGAAGACTTGATGCACACAAAAAGAAAGCGGTTATTGGTTTGTGTTTTTAATGTATATATATGTATATGTATATATATTGGCTTGGTCTGTATGTTTGCAAGTTAAACAAAAGTATTTTTGATACTAGTCTGACAAAAGTTAAGTTTGTTGGGTCTGATCTGAATTGGTTTGTGCAGCTGATTTGTATCTAATTTAACCTTTTATCCAATATTTGGGAACTAAGACTTTGGCATGACAATAACACATGTGTTTTTTAACTTTTTCATTTTATTACAGAGGAAAACTTTGATGTTGCAAAACGCATGAAACAAGCAATTGCCGATCTACAGAAAGTTGGCGAAAAGTTGGCAAGGTGTGGTGACTTTTATTGAGTCGTTACAGGGTTAAACAACAGTATTGGCAAATTTTATTGATTTTACATTGTTGTACTTACACCCTACTGTGGTTAAGGCGTTTGATCATATTATATTGTCAATATTTGAAGAGTGGAGTGACTGTGGCAATACAATTCATACAGGTTTTGTTTGCATAAGCAGTTAGCTGTATTCAATTTTACCAACTGTGTAAAACATGAGCAAAAAAATAAACTGACAAAGCATTGACATGACTGCTGATAAAATACTGAAAAAACTTTTGAAGATATGAGCTGGATAAGAGAAGAGCAGTGGAAAATGAGGACTACGACCTTGCAAAGAGCAAGAAAGCGCAGATGGAGGAATACCGACTGAAAGTTTATCAACAGTTACAGAAACATGATTTATTGGAAGATGCTGGGATCATACAACGGCAACCAGAACACCACTCTCCTTTGCAACCAGGTTAAATATTGTTATGTCATACTTATAGGTAGTTTATTTTTACAGCTTCTTTCTGTATCAAACTGTTCATTGTTAGCCTATGCCTGAAACACATCTATTTGAAAGGCAAACTTTTTCAGACATGAACATGTTGGTGCTAGTATATAGTATTTATTAAAATAAACATGGCTGACACCAGGTGTTATCTTTCTTAGAAGTTGCTACCTCCCCCTACCGGGACCCTACTCCTCATGAAGCGACCCCACAGCCCCATGCCCCACCAGACGACCAAATATCACCCAGAGACGTAACCCCACAATTTTCACAAGCTGCCTCTCCAAGACCAGTTGAAGAGGTATAAATGACTCGGTGAAATTACTTTGTGGTTTGTCTGATGTATGCTTATATGGAGTGATGAACAAAACCAACCCACTTGAAACCGAAGTTTTGAAAATGCTGTCGCATAGGATCCTGGTAGATTTGTTTTTCATTTAAGATTACTCAAATTTTCTTATGTCATTGTTCTGTTCTTAATAGGGCTTTAACATATAAACTGTACGAGCAAAAATGCAGAGAAAATTGAAGTTCCATCAAACTGGGCTTCAAGAACACCACTATATGTAACTTGGCACCTTACTTGGTTAAGTCTTAACATTTATTACCTTTATTTTGCATTTCACAGAGAGATATTACACCTATTCCTATTGAAACTCAAGTAAATTATGATGAGAAGGTAATTCCTGCATTGTCGAAAGATACAAGACAAGATCAGTTTATTGAAGAAGTAAGTAGGAGAAAATTGAGAGCAAAAGTTGCTTCTATGTTGAAATGTCTGTGCTGGGCTGTTTAATAAATTGTAGCAAGTATACCCAAACATAAGCACAACTGATTAACAATCACCCCTGTATTTATGTGTATAACCTCTTCTTAAACAACATAATGGTGTTTATGTTCAAGTGGCAGGCAGTTGGTTCTTAACAATGGAAACCAGATCAAGTTCCAAACAGCTGATCAGGCCTTTAGGGAATTCATGTCTGACAGCTGTGTGACCTTCTCCTACTTATCCAAAACCTTATAATATCCCTCTATACTTAAATCCTGTTTAGCCTTTGATTGACTGGCCACTATATCCAGTACCTAATGTGTTGTATTTTCCCCATGGTAAATTCATTTAGGCTGTGCCCATGTTTTTTGGGAGTTTGGGTCTTATGTTTTATCCATAGAAACACAGACATGGATTTGAAGACTGGCTTAATTCAAAACTGCCAGAGAACTATGTAGTGGATACATTTTATTGCAAATGTTTCAACATCATCAGTGTATGATGTTATGAAGTGTATGTGCACATTCTACAATACAAGAGGAAAGACCTTACACAAGGATTTATCTACATTGGCAGTGTTTTCCTCAATTTAAAACTTTCAAATTCTGTTGTAGTTTGCGTCCCCTCCACCGGGGGCTTCCCCTGACAGACCAGCAGGTGTGCCCAGTGAACCGGAACCGATGTCAGAACGAAATATCCGAGAAGCTGCTTCGGTTATCGACATCTTTGGTCTCCCTCTGGTAACAAAAATTCACTTGCCGCTCTTACCTTAAATTACACTAAAAGTCATGCGTTCTGTATGTGCATTTCTCCAACAATCGTTTCCCAGAAAAAAATGTAAATCTCTTGCATATGTCCATTAGTCTGGAAATCGTCCTGAACCATGGGTGCTTAATACATATGATTTCAGTTTCGGATAAACTATAGTAGAGCTGAAGCTTACAGTACACTCAAATCAGTCTGTTTAATTCCTATCGCAAATCATAAGATTCGATTTTGTCTAACAAATGGCATCATCTTCTGAACAAGAAATAACACCAAATCCTCCTGTTTTTTTTTAAATTTTATCTCCATTCAAAACAAATTAAGGTCGAGCATTTTGTCTGCAATGTTGACTGTTAGGTGTCCGGAGCTTATTCCAAGATGTGGTCGTTCCGAGAAGACGCTCTCCTCGCAGTTTACAAACTACTCGCAAACGCTCCCAACACAACTCCCAAAGAGGAACTAAGGAATAATCTCAAAGCAGCAATATTCCTGATCAGGAAAGCTATTAAAGGTAAATTGCTTGCAGATATGTTCGGTTAGGTCAAGATCAGGCATCTACCAATAATGCTCAGTGTTCAGTGAAGCACTCACTTAGGGTATTGTGATATCACAATGATAGGTTTTAACCAAATATTGTTTGTTGCACTGTTTCTTTACATGACATCGAAATTATTCCGATTTAGATCTTTCATTAAGGTGCATTTGTCGTGCATATAACTATATGCAGATTTTTGCAATAAAACTAAGGCTTGATTAAAAGAATCAATTTACTATCTATACCAGTTGTGGTTAAGCACAGGATCTCTTTTGCTACTTGACCATGCAATGAACCAGAATTGCTGAATTGAGTAGTTGTGTCTGGCTTTGCTCATCTACACAGCATGTAAACTCAGCCAAATTAGTCGTTACCTACTACATACCCTGCATTTGTAACATTTCATGTTAACAAAGTTTACGTTTTTTTATAACTCAGATTCGGTAAATGCCTCTTTCAAGCTTGTTGTGTTGTGTTGCGATATAGGCATGCAAGTATCCTTCTGCATGCTTCATGACAGATCAAGAAAATGATTATACACTAGCATATAATTTGTAGTTTTCGGCTGTAGTTTGATTTGTAAAAAGCTGTAATACTGGATTATTGTCTGACATTTACTTTTAGATAAAGTCCATGCTGTTTTTCATGCTGCTTTGAAGCTGCTCGAATTAATTCTCGTCGATTTTATTCCAAAACACAAACTTGGAAAATCCGAGACAACTCATGCAGTCAACAGAACCCTTCCAAATCTAATTCAAAAAACTGGAGAATCTGTAAGTAAAAGTAATTTTTGTCATTGCTCGACCAATGGCGGTAATGCCTAGGATAAAGAAACTGCGCTGGGTCAAGGTTTTGACTAAAAGTTGCTTAAACTTTTTGTTTAGAAATTAATGCGACTCTGAAAGATGTTAAATGGGTTTGGTTTTAGCTTTATTAGGTAAAAATTTGTAAATTTGTTGCCTAAATTTAGGATTTAAGAAAAAGGGTTGTTGTGTGGGTTTATCACTAATTTCCATTCAAAGTCCCTTTTGAAGCAAGTTTGACAAAACTGTTTGACTTTCACTGTAAATTGTATTCAATTTGTTTGTTTTCAGTCTAGAGATCGTTTTGCAAATTAAACATGTCATTCTGTACTTTTCTATTTGATGATTGTAACACATTTGAGGTTAGTGAATTAGTTGCTTCAAATTCCTGGTGATTTTTTTCAAGGCTGCAAGGTCAAGAGAGGCTGCAATGGAGTTTATTATTCGCATGAGTGAGTTTGCTATGGTTCACCAACTTCAACTGGTTCCACAACATACCACTCCTCCATTTAAACGAGACATGGCTAACAGACTTGCCTTAAGCCGAGTGGAATTGGTTGAACATCAACTGGAAAAGCATGGTAAACTAATCTTCATGTTCATTTCTAACGCTGTGCAACTTACATTGTTCTGTATAACTTGCAAACTTTGTTTTAATGATTTTTGGTACAACAATCTCATCCAAATAGAAGATATAAGTGACATGTTGTTTAAAATCTTGTTACTTGGTCATCGTCAGTGTTAATATAATGCGATTTCAAACCAGCAAAGCCATGCAATAAGAGGTAACCATGAACCAAGGCACTGTAATTTCCATTTTGGCATGTGTACAAATTAGGCTTGTTATACACTTACCTCTGTAACCGAGCTTGCAGAGGCACATCTTTTTTTCTGAGTTTCCTTGCCATGTACAAACTAGATTTAATTTTGAAATCATTGCCTAAAGCTTTTGATGTCATACGACATGATAAAATAATCCACTGCTACTAGGAAAAAAATTGTTGTTTTGTTTCATACCATCTCCCACTTTTCAGGTCTAGAGCCTCCTGCGATGTCTTTAGACGCTGTAATGAAATTTGCGACCCCCGCACTTGAACATGCTAACGGGGCAGTGAGAGATGGTGCAACTCGAATAATATTTTTATTGTACAAACAAGTCCGGTTGCCTGTGAAAAACTATCTACCTAAAGATGACAACAAAACAAGGAAAAACCCATTGTACAGGTTTGGAAGTTGTTTTACAATAAGATGGTTTTAAAATGCCTTAATGCAGTGGATTCCAACCTTATCCATAGTGCAATTCAATTTTGGGAGAAACACTATGAGATATTGTGGAAAAATCACAATGAAAAAAGAATTAGGTCATGAGAACTTTGAGCGACTTTGCTCAAATATGTCATTGGACTTCAAAAAGACGATAACACAAGCTTTGGCCTTTGCAACTAACCTATCCGTTTATAAACATTTTGAAATGCTTCATGGCCCTCCAGTCCTTGGGAAGTGCCCCTAAATCTAGTGTTACATATTCGATAACATACTATGAGCTTAGTGTAATAACCATTGTACTTATAGAGCGATGAAGATAAAGTTAATCTTTTACAAAGGTTTGCAACCGAGCACCTTTTGGACACAAAACAAAAATACTGTCTTCTAATGCTTCCAACTCCTTGTATTTAGTTCTATTTGAAATGTGCAAGAAAATTGTAGGGTAACCTTAACACATTCGTTTAGATTACCTTTGATTTTATTTTAGAAACCTGTTCGATGGTTTTGATCGATTGGATGGAAAACCAACCCAGGCTGAGATCCGAGTTCAGATGCAAGCGAGAGCAGCAGAGGATGAACGGAGGAAAAAGAAGGAGGTAGATCAAGATTATTTGTAATACAACAATGTAAAGGCATTGGAAATTTGAAGTACAGTGTTTCTAAACCTTGTGGCCACTACCACCTAATTCCAGAAAGAGTAATTTTAGTCGGTGTATTTTATTTTCTGAGTTAAATAATATAAATGCAATGAAGACTGCTGTTAAATTTAATGCACATGAGGTGCTTGTGTACCACCTGCAATATTGCTGTGTACCAGGGGTTGAGAACACTAATGTTGGGCACAAGATGCAGAGTCAAGGCATAGCTTTGATTAAAACAGAATTGCCAATGCCACAGTGTAAAGCATAATCTTTTTGGAGAAAAATAAAGAAGGCATGTTTGTCATTTCATTACACTTGATAAAAATTTTTTTGGCAGATGATAAAACTGCCTGATCAAACTTTGTGCTTCTTGTCCTAATCATAACAAATTTGCTCTGTGTGTCAAGGTTGAGGAATTACAAGCTCAAGTTAATCAACTGAGGGAACTAAACAAACAGGTGAAACACATCTTCAGCATTTTTAAGAGAATAAAGATGGTGACTGATCTATGCAAAGAGCCATTACAATGATTGGTGAATTGCAGACAGTACAAGTCGAAACAGTGGGCACTGTCTGCAGCGACTAAACTATTGTTACAAAATATTTTTGTGACATACCCTAACCATCAATGTGACATTCATGCTTACAGTGATGGTTGGGGTTATGTCACAAACACAGCAGATGTAATTTTGACTATTTCTTGCAATGGTCTAAACATATACTTGTATCTATCAGGGAGTTCCACACGATGGCAGGCAAGGGAAGAAAGCCGCTCAACGAAATCCTCCACCACCTCAACCAGGTATTGGTCATGTGTACAAGGTTTGAAGGCAACACAATCTCTGTTTGTTTGGTAACAATTGTTTTGTTTGCAGTACAAGTTGATCCGAATCAAAGTGTTCCAAATGACGATTCCTTTTTGGACAAGTGAGTTTGCAAATTATTTGATTATTTATTATTTTGTTCTATGCTGAACTGGTGTGAGTTAATACTTCTAAGTCTAACACGCCTTGTACAATAACCTGGTCAGTTATTTTTTGTGGTCAGAGGTTAAAAATCTATGTTAAAGATCCTGATTGCAAACTAGTATGACATCTGTAAGTGAGAATTGATGAATGCGCATGTAGTAGTGTTTTGGTTCAGATACAAGCCATTATGCAATACTCATGGAGAATAATAACAGTTGTGAATTGTGTATCTCAGTGATTTTTAGGTTTGTGGATGTTCCATCATAAATTAATTGGTTTATATTTCAGCATGTGCATCTTCTGTGGTGAGAGAGACGAGGGTTTCACAGAGGAAGGTTTGGATTTGCATTACTGGAAGCAATGTCCGATGCTGAAGCGATGTGAACACTGCAAACAGGTAAATTAGACTGGTTTCTATTCTCATGTGTTTGTAAAAACTGAGTTTGGAGAATATGGATATGTTACAAAAATACCTTTAGTAGTTAGAGGCAATAACTTATTGCCTGCCATACTTGTTTCTTAGCGTACTGTTGACTGGTTGATAAATATGTGCTTTATTAACTGGAAAAAGGAACTTAAAGGTTTCCAAAAAGCTTTCATGATAAAGTTAACCTTCCTTGCATCAGCTCTTGTTAGCATTTGACAACCTTCAAATACACTGCAAACAGGTAAACTACTATCCCTGAAACACTTAGACAGGCTTTTTATTCACATTAGTGTTGACAACCTTCAAATGTTCACTCATGCCTTCATTGACAGGTTGTAGAGATCTCGGGATATAACGAGCATCTTATTACCGAGTGTGATCGAAAGAACGACTTTGGCAAGTGTCCGAGATGCACAGAGTCAATTCCCAATCAGGATCTCCAGAAACATGTAGCAGAAAAGAAGTGCACCGGTAATAAGTAACATAATACCATTGTTATCCTGATAGTTTATGTCCTATCGAGCTGTTCCTTTTTATTCCATGGGCCCTGATATTCTATGGTAAATTCCCTCCACTGAAAATTCAATTCGTAAATGTCATGTTTATGTCAGTTTATTAAGATGAAAAACTTAGCTCTTGCGATTAAAATACTTTTAGACACTAATATTTAAACTAAAATTTCACCCCTACAAACCCACTTCCCTATCCGATAAAGATATTCTAGGCAACTGAGTGCTAGAATTAAGTATGGTTGTTGTTAATGTTTGTTACCTCACCAAAACTGCCTGAATAAAACAATTACCAAAAGGTTTAAGCAAATCTTAATTATACTTACTTGACATTTTTGGTGCAAAACAATAATATAAACCATATTTTGGTGCATACTTAAAAAAATAAGGTCACGGGTGCAACAGATGTCATATTTGCTTGGCTTAGCAGCAGTTTAATTGTTTGTGCCCAATGGTTCTATGCTCATTCAGCATAAATATATGCATTGGGATATATCACATCCTTAATTTTACAACACACGTTTTTCTAAATATTTTGATTGTTTCCATAGCAACTACTGAAGGTCAGCAGGAGCACTGTCCATTGTGTCATCACAATATCACGCCAGGCGAGGAATCTTGGAAATCCCACTTGATGGGGTCAAAGAGAGACGCATGTGGTGAAAACTCACGGAGACTTCCTTCAATAAACAGATGTGAGTGGTTGTCATAATGTAGCAGTATATTGCACGAGGGTATAGCTTAAGGGAAAATATTTGATCTCTACCAAAGTTTTGTGCTGACTATGCATACAAGGTCTGCATGTGCTGGGATTGTTAACTTGTGGTGACAAAGCTACTGCTACTGTGGTGAAAATATGTAACGGACCTGCTTGGATTGTTAGAAATTGTGCTAGATTTTTCCTGAGCTGAGTTTCATGAGTTGTGACTTTACTTCTTTGAATAAGATTAGCATGTGATATCTACCCCACTGATGTCCCTTGCCATATTATATGCTAAAATTGAAGGTCATGTTGTGTGCATTTATATTGTTGGAGTGGCTTGGTTGTGCAGTTAAAGTTCTGTTGGTTTTTAGTTAATAAATTCCTGCCTGTTTTCAGTGAGGGCAAAAGCTGAAGCGGAAAAGTCAGCAGCAGCAAAAAACAAGAAGAAATCTCCTCGTAAATAGTTTGCTTGCCTTAAAGTTTCTCGCATAATTTGCACAGCGTTAGTGGCTTACACTGTGCATTGGTATAATCTTATGCAGTGACATCGTACAGTTTCTTGTATTTTGTTCCGTGTGTCAACTGTTTCTTTACATGTATACATATAGTGGTAGTAAGATGAGGTATAATAGTGGTGAGTGTATGTGACAAAATGTGATATTAAATACTTGGACCATATCTTCCGGGGTCTGCAAGCTATGGCCCAGCAAGCAAAATCATCCTGCCCCAAGGCCCTGTTACAAATTGCCTACATATGAGAAACTATCCAATGAAAAATTGTACATTTCCATGTCAATACTATATGATTAATGGTGATTTGTGGGCATGCATGAACAAATGTTTTAGCTAGCCTTAAATGTGCAAGTTTTAACGACATCATAAAAGTGAGGGAACATCACTGTAAGTGGAAAATTTATGTGGCCGACTGAGACCTTGTTGGTCTTGGCTTTTGCCTGCGGATTAAAAAGTTGCTGACCCCTGGTCTAAGGAATGAGCATTGGGAGATGTAGCACAAAATCCTGTCAAAAGATTACAGCATGTGAACAACTAGATTCAAACTCATATACAAACCACCCATGTCTAAATTTGTTTGTTTTTGTTCCCGCCTCATTGTTTTTTATCTTCTTGTTTGTAAATTGTCTAACGTAGTTTCATTTTCTACTTGCATTTGTTTTTTTAAAATAAACATTGGCTTCGGTTTGACAAGTCTGCCTAAACAAGGAAAAATGAACTCTCATATCCCAATAAGACAAAACATTAATGACAAATATTATAAGACAAATAGTTCTGTTAATGGGCAAGATGAGGAGGGGCCGTTGATAATGACGTATTTCGAAGCGATATCATGAACGTCAGTGATTGTGTAAATCCGCATCAAGACATTTTGCATGACTAAAAAACACCTGTAAAATTAATATTCCCTGCATCGAACAAAGGAATTAACCGTATTTTTCCTTCCCTTCTCCCGTATTTTTAGTCTTACAGAAAAGGTTGTTTCGGCAGATTGAAGTGTTACCATTTTTTTAATCAAAATAAACGACAGTGCATTAAAACCTGCATAGAGTTGAATTGTTTTTGCATGGCATGAAGAAAACACAAATAAAGACATCAATCGATAAAAGCTAGAAAGAAAAAACGATGATAGTGGTACTACTATACGGAGTTTACCCAGTAAACAACGTGAGTAGAATTAACGTCACTTATTAATACTTACTGGATCTCGTTCGTTTAGCTGAAACATGTTAGTAAGTTCTATACCTTACTTATACATTCTAATTGGTCAGGGACCAAACTTAACTTCAACTTTTGTTTTATCTCTACAACCTAGGGTGACTGCAACAAAAAAATATTTACTTGAGAAGTAAAATTGAATTAATACATCTCAAGAACCCAAATGCGAAGCCTCAAAGCGCTTTTGACAGTTTTATACGGTGAACTCTGAAACAAAAACTTAGTTGTGTTGTTTTTTTACACTGAAACAGTTCCTATAGGAGTAATAACACATAAACTTTTGCATAATTAGTTAAAACTGTTTACATAAAATCAAAAAAAACTAAATCCAGAAAAACTTCTATGATTTTGTCTGTAGCTACTGTGAAGATAGCTTTCTTTTTCTGCTCCTCCTTAGTTTGGGTTGGTTAAGTACAAACTTGATGCATTGTCCAACACATACAACACAATCATGTAGTCTGGGAAATAAGCGGATGGGCAACAACTGTAAAAGTGAGTTTTTATGACCATCAAAATACTTTTTTTGTCCAACAATATTCAAATTTGAATCAAACAAATCTTTGGTAAACTTGAGCATCTTCTCGAAATGCTTTTCATCTTTTTGTTTCCGATCTTGTATACCCACTTTCATAGCATAACTCAATTCACCCAAGGCAACTTCGTACATTTTCTTTGCCATGGAGCACTTGGCTCTTCCAAGTTTTGCCTCAAACATTATTGAAAGATTGTCGTTAGCATGTAAATATAGAATGCTTGAAGCCTTATCGAAACTGATTAATGCTTGATCAAGGTCACCAATTTCAAGGTAGCAAAACCCAAGTTCAACTTCTGTTGTTGCTATTTCCTCTTCACCAGGCTCACTTTTATTGAGAATTTCCAGGCATTCCTTAAAATGCATTATGGCTTCACTGTACTTCATCAAATTGAAAAGACATTTACCAACCCAGAAGTGATATTTACTTTCATGGTTTTGTGACAAAACTGTTTGAAACTTTGAACCTGGAATGTCATACCCCTGTTTGAGGTCTTCATGCTGAAGTGTGTCCAAAGCTTTTTGATATTTTTGCATGTCAAAATAGCAGTAACCAATTGAATACAACAAATTAACTTTTAGCTCAGGTTCAGTCTCTTCTTTTACACTGTCCTCCAACAGTTTCAAAACCTCTGATATTTGTTCATCTGCTTCTGTGTCTTTGTGTTGTAATCGCAAGTAGTGTGCAAAGGCTTTCCTCCTTTTCGCAATGTCATTGTAAGGTTGGTTTTCCTTTTCTAACATAGATATTTCAGTGTAGAAATGATCAGAAGCATCTTCATGTTTGTCTAATTGCTGGTAGCAATTACCCAACACATTGTGGTCATCAGCTGATATTTCCTTTACTTGTTTCTTACTTTTTACCTGTTTAATAACTTCTTTGTAACTTTCATTGAATTGTTTATTTTGGTTGAGGTTTTTTTTGCATTCTGCTATTTTAAACAAAATGTGATTTTGTTCCTGTACATCTGTTTCTTTGTCAAACATTTTGTTTCTAATATCCAACTCATCAAGAAGGCAATCTTTAAATTTCTTGTTAATTTCTGTTGAATGCTCTAAATCTAATGAAATGTCAGATAGCAAATCAGCTACTGTTTCTTCAGCACAGGAGTTTTCCTGTTTCAAAATCTCCAGTGCCTTTTCCCTGTATACCAATGCATCATGTGTTTCACAGCATTTAGCAGCTTTCTGCAGAACTTGGGGGCGATTATCTAAATCTGGAAACTCAAGTGCTGATTTATAGCAGCCTTCTGCCTTATCAAGCAACCCAAGTTTGTAAAGACACCGGGCCTTGCCTAATAGAATATCGCTTTCCCATTCTTGTTTAACTTTGATGTTTTCAAATTGTAGCAGAGCTTGTCTATAACATTCCTTGTTATAGAGAACTTCACCCCATAAATAATACCATGCACATTCTGTATTTGGTAATTGTTGTTTGTCTTTGTTTGCTAAACAAAATTTCTCTAGGTCATTCAAGTCGGTTTTATCCAAGTAGATTTTTGCTACAAATAAAAAATGAAGTTGTTCAAGTGACCATTTTTCCTTCTTGTCGTAAATAACTTTAAAAGACTTTGATTTCTTTAATTTGTTTAAACAAGACAAAGCTTCTTCATCTTCATTAATTGCAAAAAAAATGAAACTGTTTTGGAGCAACTCAGCAGATTTTTCATCAATTCCAACTTCTTGTTCTTTACTCTCTACAGATTTCTGCTTTTCATAAAACATTTTTAGTTTATTCAGAGCAGTATACTGGAGTTTCATAGCAATTTGCAACATCTTAACTGTGTCATCCAATCCCAGCATTTCAACAATGGATGAACCCCATAGTTTATTGTTTTTTAGCATAACAACATTAGGATGCAAATCAGCTTGGGCATTTTCAGACATGTAAGCTTTCAATCTAACCTCACAAGCCAAAGCAAGCATATATTTGATGTCATGCCTTGTAAGTTCTTCATCCACTTCTTCCGGCAGTTTGTCGATTGCATCAAATGTTGAATCAGCTTCGATGTCATAAGCTCGGATTAATGCAGCAGCAAATAAACTTGTACTTCTATAGACCATTTTCTTTAAGTTTATTTTGTCATGATTTCTGAGCGCATTGAAATTTTCCCAAATATTGTAATTTATAGCATCTTCTTCTGTTTGATGATAGAAATCCTCTTTGGCATTGGGGGATTTCATTGCTGGTTGTGCACCTTTTTGAAACATGTCATAAACTTTCTGATTTCCAAACACAAAGCATGTTTTCGTAAGAATATCAGCAAGGTGATATCCATTTTTAAGGCTTTCATTACTTTCTAGATATTTCAGCATTTCACCAACTGGTTTAATAAGTTCTGTCCTCCATGGCTTGTGTTTGGTTTTGTTTCTTCCCAATGGCGTTTTGCAAGCATATGGAACCATTCCATCGAATGCGATTCCTCTTGTGGTATTAGCATCGAAAAACCAGTTATTGTCATTTGAGTATGGATCATTGATGAAAGGAAGAGAAACAGTTGGAATTATTGTTTCTCCCATGTTTACAATAATCAACTGAAAAATGACAGCAACCCATCTGAAGTCCTCAAGTATCTCTTTATAGTTATCCTGCTTCTCAACTCCATCTTCCAAAATAATGATGCTTTCAAAATCAGAAAAGGGGGTAATTTCTCTCCGGGCAAGAGATCCCATCCCAACCAAAGCAAACTTTGTTCTGTTTGCAAACTTTGTACCCATAACACTTTTTGACAGCTGCATAGTTTCTTTCATTATTTCAGTGTATCTGGTAAATATTTTTGTTTGTATTTTCTGCACCAAATTGATTTTGTTTTCCTCAAGCACTTTTTTTTTTGTCCTTGTCAAACTTGTAGGTAAAGGCTTTAGTTCTTCCAACTGCTTTTTAACATTTTTTCTCATTTTCAAAACTTTGTTAAAAACATGTTTTGCCTCATCAACTAAATCAGCTTTCTTGTTCTGAGCTTTGGCAAGTTCAAGGACATGAGAACAAAGTTTTTGAAGGTCGGCTTCATTTTCACGAACATTATCAGGTTTCCTTACAATGGCTGCATTAAACAACACTGCACTTCTGATAAGAGCAATTTTTCTGTCATATTTATCTTTACATGCGTTAGCTTGTTGCCAATATGCATTTGCAAGTTTGTGTAAAGTTTCCGCACTTGTTTTGGGATCTTTTTCTCTTCCAAGACAGTTGCATTCTTTTCTCAGTTTTTCACTTAGGTTTTTAATTTTGTGTTTATCCAAATCACCAGACATTTTTATCAAGCAACTTGTCCTGGATAAATATCAATAGTATCTCACTGTTTAATTTTGTTAAAAGTTAAAGGCCCTTTTACCTTGCACCCCTAACAAATTTCACTTCAGTCTTGGCTGCCAACTATGATTCACCTGAGATTGTGCAATATCTAAATGAGTAAAGTGAATTGAACAAAGATTTTGTGCCTAATAACTGAAACTTTATTCAATTTAAATACGTACAAAGGTTGTACATGAACCAAGTAATAATTTTACATCAGTTTGTTGGTTGTATAGAACTACTATAAGACTACATGTGACACTATTAAATAATAAAGCATTGTCTAAAGAACAATTGAAGTCTATCAATGCAGTAAGGTGTTTCGAGTAATTATAGCCCACCATTTCCTGTACCTAACTACATGTCATGCCTGTGTAGCTACGTAACAGTCAACCCACACAGCTTTGATCTTACAGGAAGTAATATAATTAATGATAATTGTCGAACTTGTTTGCTCAAGTTCTGCTAATCATTAACTGCTCTCCCTATAGCGATCCTTTTGTTCAATGCCCAAAAAATTGTTTTGTTTTTAGTAAGCGGCCAACTATGTTAAAGCCTATCTACCTATGAATGTTTATGATTCATTGACATATCCATCCAACAAATACAAATGTTTTACAGGAATCGCATATATTGTGAGTNAAAAAAAAATGTTGATTTGTTTATTTGACTTTATTGAGGTAATGCAGTTGTTGGTAAAAAGTGAGGAGTCAAAAAATGGGATAAATTTAGGAGGATAAACTAGATGACAATACAGCAAGTTAATCTATGATCATTGGCACTGTAGCTAATTATCAGATTAGTTATTTAAAAAGTAATTTATTTGTTTGTTAAAATAAAAATGGGTAATTTTTTGTAGAAATTGATGGAAAAAATGTTATTCATTTCTTTAAATTTGTTGTGATTATCCTCTTGTGAGTTTGACTGGTCGATTGCAATGCCTTGCTGTGCTTTCTTATCACAAGACATGTTACAGCTTTTTTCTTAGTTGCACTAATTCAGCCATTGGCAAAATTCCCTTTGAAACAGTTACCAGGTCAGAATGTTAAGAACTGTTTAGCTTTTTATTTGTTGTGGGAATGACTCCCTTAAGTCGCCAAACTATTAAACAATGTCCAAATAAGGTGAAAATATTGTAGAACAACGGATTATGTCGTTGTGGTGTATTTGACACCAAATACTTGCCCTGCTAACCCCGATCAAGTAGATAAATATTTTGATAGACACTTGATTGCATCGTGGTTACACACGCAGGGTATGTTAGCCCACTTAATCAGTTTTAACCAACCACATGTCGTTCCCAACGGTTCCGTTACATATTTATACGAGTCCAGTTTTGGCGTCAAAAACATACTGAAACCCCAACCTCAACCATTTCTGGTACACTTAAATATTTCGTCAAGCCTGCAGCCTTCGAAGGTTTCTGGTAAACACCGAGTTTGTCGGGAATAAATTGGCGACGAACAATATTTTGTGTTTATTTGGTCAACACATGGAAATTCCGTTTCACTGACGGCCTGTCGAGTCTGTGTGGGCTTTATAACAACTTTTTCAAATCGTGGTTCATTACGTGGTCACTGAACTTTTAGAGAAACACGTGACCGCTTCTTCAGTTTCCGTCTACTGCTTCCTAAGCCTTCTTCTTTCCCGCTAATGTGAATTGTCTGCTGGGTCGATTGGAGCTAAAGTCGCTGCGGTCCCTGTAGTTTTTTCCTGTTATCGATCAGGCAAAAAACGCGTCGAATAACTCTCTTGGTTGTCGCACTTTGAATGTCTGCGAACAATTCTGTTTTCGTCATCTTTCTTTGTGCTGGAGTTCCGTTACCACAGGCCAACGTCACTTTTTACACGCTGCCATTTCTCCTTCCTCGGCGTTGTGTTAAAGCTTATATCCGCAGCCAAAGTTACGCATTTCTTTGCGAATCGTGGGGTCTGGGACACAAAACAAATAATCGGGATACTTACTCGGAAGCGTTTAGATTCGAACCCCGTGAAAACAACAAAGATTAGTCGCCTCTGTGTAAGTTGTCCAACGCGTTTGTCACAAACACTGATGTCGTTTTTTTTTTCAGTCGACTGTGTTGTTTCTGGATGGGGAGAAAGGATCGTTTGTGAACTCGGCTGCAACGCAACCTCTGCCTCGACTCGGATGGGAAGCGTTGGATCAGAGTTGGCTGCGGACGAACGAAGATACGTACGTAAATGTCTACGTAATTTCTAACTTACTGTTTTGCCAGTAATACAAAATGAGCAGAAGTCGTTTTTTTATCGTTTTTTTCTGGTAAAATTTATGAAAAAGTTTAAATATCATAGTGTGATTTCATTTTAACGAAACTTGGGGTGTGTTACAGAATATGAGGGCAGCAACCAGTCACAAGGTACAGAGGAAGCACATAGCTCAAACATTGCTGGACCATCAACAAGACCAGCAGGAGCAGAACATCTGACACCACAGAGGGACAAACTGCGCAGTATGGAGGAAGCACTTTATCTGGTAATTCTGTTCATATTTTCCAACAACACTTCATTTTTTGTTTGTAACACATATGTGACACTTTTTTCAAACTTTAAAAGTGACTTTGATTTGCAAGAAGTCAAGGATGTTGTTTGCTTTCTTAACCTTAAACACACTTTGTTCTTGTTTAAATATAACTCACAGGCAATTTTATTGCTCAAATTGTTGTTTGTATTTTTAGAAGTGAATAGAATTCATGCAATGCTGGATCACTTTCAAGCAGTTGAAGCTCATTCCAGTTCACAAATGCAGCAGATGTTAGGGATCTTGGAAAGAATTGCAGATTCCATAGCCTCGCGTAAATGTGGTTGTGCCTTTTTCGTCAGTTCTACCTTATTGCTTAACAGTATTACAAAGTTGATGGCAATGTGCTTACTGGTGCTGTGATTTTATTACACAACCAATGAACAAAAGCAGTACGAACAAATATTAAACTTAGTTTTAAAAGGTAGTCAGCATCTGTTGATCTTACAGAAGAATCGATCGCAGCATCAGTTAAATGTGCAGCAGGAACCAATAGCTGTTCATCCCTCTGCAATGGAGTTTGTGCATCTTCACATATATTGTGTAAAACACAACAACCCCCAAACTAATAGTACCTTGTCAATTTTATTGTCTTAAGTTCGTTTCAAAATGCGCAACCGAAGCATTGGGTAGGCAGCATCATCCGAAACCATGAGGGGAATTACTGTTCCACCAATCACAGTATGACCCTTCACAAAAAAATAGCAGGAATATTAATAAAATAACAGTGCGGTTGTTTTTTGCTTTACCTTGGGCCGTCTGGCATCGTTTTGTAGATTGATGATTTTCTTAACATTGATGCATCGTGCTCACTGCCAGGGCATTCTACTGCAACATCCCTAAAAATAAATACAAAAGTTAGGCTAGCAAAAATCTATGCAAATAAACAAAAGTCGATGCCAATGTTGCGTACTAATATGAAGCAACGGTCATATAGTTAAAGATTGCTTACCGATACTGATTATATGCTGCAGCTTGACGAACCATAGACTTGTGGAAATTAAGTTCTTTGGAAATTGCTTTCAGTAACATTTGTCATGAAATGTGGCCACCACTCTGACGATCTGTTGATTTTGTAGATAATCATGCGCTCCAAAGTTGTCATACTTTTCCAATATTTCTTTCTCATCATCGGTTTATAAAAATACAGTACCCAAATCACATAGTGCAGTCCCCTAGAAAGTAATAACATTACAATGTTGACACCAGATAAAACTCACCGTCATCCTATTGTTACACGTCATAGTGATTGGAAGCAGGCCAATGAAAATATCATGGTTGATGAATCTGTTGCCTTGTGCAGCCACAAGTAGAGGCAGCGTGTCCAGTTACCAGTGAGCAATCGGTATGTTTTGTCTAAAGGAGGAATTTGTGACAGTTTGTTAGTTATCATTTTGTTTAATATTAGACGGATCAGAACTGATTGGTTTTGTAACGTTACTTTATTTACTGTTGACCGGTAGCAATCAAACTTCTAACAAGCCAGATTACAGTAGTAAGACAAGGACTTTGATACAATCTTGTTACAAACAGTTCATGGTACTTTTATCCAGCTACATGTGAGACAAAACCGTCGGTTTTGAAGAACTCGATTAGAAAAGCGATTTGGCTTGGCGACTGTTGTAGGCAACATTTGGATTTATGACGACTGCGCCAGCGGATCTCTGTATCTTTCTGTGATGACAAATGGGCAGTGAGTCTAGGTCATTCTAGCGAGCCGTTTTATACAGGCCTGCGACGACAATGAATCAAGATTGCCGCATTGGTGAAGTTACTGAAACCTCCTAAAGATGCTGTTGCTAAAAATCAAGCAAACTCAAAATGGCCGCCTATGATTTCGCCACACNTTGGTTTTGTAACGTTACTTTATTTACTGTTGACCGGTAGCAATCAAACTTCTAACAAGCCAGATTACAGTAGTAAGACAAGGACTTTGATACAATCTTGTTACAAACAGTTCATGGTACTTTTATCCAGCTACATGTGAGACAAAACCGTCGGTTTTGAAGAACTCGATTAGAAAAGCGATTTGGCTTGGCGACTGTTGTAGGCAACATTTGGATTTATGACGACTGCGCCAGCGGATCTCTGTATCTTTCTGTGATGACAAATGGGCAGTGAGTCTAGGTCATTCTAGCGAGCCGTTTTATACAGGCCTGCGACGACAATGAATCAAGATTGCCGCATTGGTGAAGTTACTGAAACCTCCTAAAGATGCTGTTGCTAAAAATCAAGCAAACTCAAAATGGCCGCCTATGATTTCGCCACACATTCAAGCAACGGCTATTCTGCTTGTGTGGAATA
>QXVZ01013461.1:0-18621 GCA_008931825.1 Phallusia fumigata | reverse complement strand
TGGGTACAAGGCGACAAACGAATTCAACTTAAACGCGATTACATTAATGTACTGCTACTTCTACACTCTAAACGACACAAACAGTTCAAACAGCGGCAATATAAGATATTATCTAAGCTCTTAGGTTTACATTTCTCAAGGAGTTTCACTTGAAAAACTGTTACAACAGTTACGGGCATGGCAAACATAGTATTACAACAAAATACGGAATTATAGGTTTTACATTTGATAGTCTAAGTCTATTTATATGCGATAGATAGGAAATATAGCACAGTTGTGCTACTGGGGATTTCTGTACAAGGCTTGCTCTCAAAATGAATGAGGCTCATAAAATATGGTGGAGTAACTATGGTAACCATTGCGCCAAAACTATCAACCAACATATTGTACGTCCATCGCACTTACAAACGCAACACATCAAAGCAAATTTTTGTTCAAAGTATTCTTACTTGGGTGACCCGCCATTTTGTTGTGCTACTTTTACCGAAATGAGAGCGGCCTTTGTTGGGGGTTTCAAACTTTATTGAACCCAAGTTACTAAATAGGGATGTAGCCAAATTTGCTTGGTACACTTTTGTGATAGTGAAATGACACAATTTCAGTTTGAAACACAAACATGGCATACCCGTCAATGTATGGGGTGACTTGTGATGTCACCATTCGAATGCGTCAGAAGGGGTTTACGACATGTTGCAAAGTATCATAAAGATGGGGGAGGATTTTTGAAACATGGTAATAGGTACACTATTTCAGGAAAACTTGATCACAACGTGTAAATGGCCTCCACGCATATGCATGTGTTCAAAATAAAAATACAGAAAACACAAAACGAGCGTACATTCAAACAAAAGTTGCTTCAGCTTTCATTTTTTACAAATTACCAAGAAATGATTAATTGAACGACGATTTTAAATCTGCAGATGATTGAAAACACACGTAATAAAAATATAGATCTTAGTGCTACGTAAGACGAATNGAAATATAGCACAGTTGTGCTACTGGGGATTTCTGTACAAGGCTTGCTCTCAAAATGAATGAGGCTCATAAAATATGGTGGAGTAACTATGGTAACCATTGCGCCAAAACTATCAACCAACATATTGTACGTCCATCGCACTTACAAACGCAACACATCAAAGCAAATTTTTGTTCAAAGTATTCTTACTTGGGTGACCCGCCATTTTGTTGTGCTACTTTTACCGAAATGAGAGCGGCCTTTGTTGGGGGTTTCAAACTTTATTGAACCCAAGTTACTAAATAGGGATGTAGCCAAATTTGCTTGGTACACTTTTGTGATAGTGAAATGACACAATTTCAGTTTGAAACACAAACATGGCATACCCGTCAATGTATGGGGTGACTTGTGATGTCACCATTCGAATGCGTCAGAAGGGGTTTACGACATGTTGCAAAGTATCATAAAGATGGGGGAGGATTTTTGAAACATGGTAATAGGTACACTATTTCAGGAAAACTTGATCACAACGTGTAAATGGCCTCCACGCATATGCATGTGTTCAAAATAAAAATACAGAAAACACAAAACGAGCGTACATTCAAACAAAAGTTGCTTCAGCTTTCATTTTTTACAAATTACCAAGAAATGATTAATT
This sequence comes from Phallusia fumigata, assembly GCA_008931825.1. Taxonomy (NCBI): domain Eukaryota; kingdom Metazoa; phylum Chordata; class Ascidiacea; order Phlebobranchia; family Ascidiidae; genus Phallusia; species Phallusia fumigata. The sequence continues at coordinate 17,008 of QXVZ01013461.1, read as the reverse complement.
GAACGACGATTTTAAATCTGCAGATGATTGAAAACACACGTAATAAAAATATAGATCTTAGTGCTACGTAAGACGAATGAAACTTAAACGTTGATATTCTTACAAAGAATTCTTTACATCATTTATGGTGAAAATGCCAAATCGGCTCAAAGTATTTGATTTGGCGTCTTGAACTATAGGTCTTTTTTGAACGCAAAAACGTTTGAAAAATCACGATTTTATGGCACATTAGTAAACGACCCTGGGTAACAACATACAAGAGGTCGTTCGAGGTCATAAAACACGTGATAGGTTTAAATTTTGGAGCGAAAGATTGAGGGGAATGCGGTTTATGTACAAATGATATTCATACGAATGCCAACGTGGCATAACTGCAAACCAGAATTTGTTTCTTTTTAATTATTGTACAGAATGAACGATACAAAAGGTTGTAAATATCATGGGGATATTTATCATAATTAACGCTAGCTTAGTAGTTAAATAAACAGTTTGTGAAGATCCTTGACAAAATATAGTCGCCTTTTTTTGCGCAAGTTTAACTTCGTGTTTGAAGCCGAGGTGCTCTTAACTGTGTTTGGCCTTTAGAATACACACTTCCGCAAAACAAAAAACTTAGTGATTTTTGTTGCTTTATAGAGTACGCAGATTATACGGTAGGTCTTTTAAACAGATCTACAAATGACAAATAACTACAGTAGGCTGTGAGAAACGTAAGCCTCTTTTTGAGTAAATTATGCGGACGAAAAGTTTCAACCAAATAATATTCTGTCAGAACAGATTTTGTGACACAGAATGCAGTCACAAAAAGCGTTTTTTTGTAAAATTATCCCACTCTATTAAAAGCCAGCCTCATATTTGTAAGAAAACTTGTCTACTTGTACCGTAAGAGGCATTTTCTAAATCCTAGTCAAAATAACGGAGCAGTAACGCATAGAAAGAGAGAAATTTCACGTTGTTTTAAATACTACATCTGCGGCTAAACTCTCTACAACTCCGTCTTTGCCGTTCCCGTTTTGCCGGCCATGAAGTCGACGAAGTCAGATTCCTGTTCAAACCGGTTCAAACCGGATCAACGGCAAAACGGGGCATCCACCACCGCAGCACAAAGCAACCCGTCAGTTGTTTGTAGCAGACACCGAAAAAAGAAAAACAAAAAATACGAAGTGGTTAGTTTGGCTATCATACTGAAGGTTTATTGTGAATAAATGATATTGAAACACTACATATGGATTTCATCATATCTCTTATTGAAAATATGCTGCCCCTAACAGTTCTTAAAAGCGGCATGCCTTGTTATTCTAAGGTTTGGGCAATAACTCATTCCCATGCCGTGATCAGTGATACATTACAGCTTGAACCAGGCACGCAAGTATTTATGTCCCGCAAATGCTTGACCGATAAAGAGGTCGCTTTTGAAATCTATGTGGGCCAGCACATTTTAGAAATTAAGTTAAAGATTGTTTTTTATTTCCAGTATGGAATCTATCTTTGCGGGTTTACGAACCAGTTTCTTGCAGTCAACCGGGCCTAAGCGTTGGTAATTTGTTTACCACGAAAAAAGGCCCATTAAAAAGACGATTGTATGATTTCGTTTACGAATTAATCAAGTTTCAATGGGACTTCACCCTTTAACAATTTAAAAACACTGTTGTAATTGACTGCACGAAGCTCGTTACAAAACCCGTTTTATGTTACCAAAGTCGTGTATGTGACAAGCGCTTGTGGCCATTCGTACACAGTCAAAAATTTATGTAATTTCTTGTCAAAAGATCAGTAAATTGCAATGCCACTTTTTAATTCCGACCATTTCTTCGTAAAAAAATTTTTTAGTTTGTCTTTTGACCAAACCAATTATTTAGACAACGGAATCTAATCTAAGTTACAATGAGACGGCAAACAGCTTTCTACATGACAAAGTTTATGATTATGAAGATCTAAATCTATTTTCCACTACAAGTATTTGCTTCGTTGTTTACCTCACGTCCGCCCTGGTACTTGGCAGGGTTCTTTCCATACGATAAATAGTAGAATGTGGGAAATCCCTTGACCTCATAAATTTCGCATGTGTCGCGACTCGTTGTACAATCCACTGCTCCAAACACCACCTAGCGGAAATAAGTTGGTCAATCGCGAGAAAAAAAGTTGGTTTCCTAAGATTTTGTGTTGCCAATGATTACTGAATTAATTTCGTTTGCTTTTATGCACCACAATATGCACAGAAACGTTTTGCGTGACAAAACGGATTATGCTTTTGGGGGTAATCTCTGGGGCTATGCCATTGGGTCAAGCAAAACAACTTCATAACCATATCTACCAGCTGTAAAAGTTTGATCAAAACACACTAAACATGTCAAAAGAGCACAGACGAGGTATAGAAGAAACAGAAAGAAAACAAACAACCAGTATGACAGCAATATGTACCAACTGGAATAATATGCGAGTTTCGACAAGACAAACTGTTTACAAACTGTTGTTGAATGTTGTGAGATTAAGGTTTAGTCCAGGGAGGCCTGCGACCCTTTTAATTTTTAAATTTTTTTTGCGACCCGTAACATTTGATGAAAAAAAGTAGTTAAAAACATACCATTGTTGAAAGAGCACTACTAGAAAACAAAATCAAATGTTAATTTATTTTGCTCAGTTCCAACACGACAGTGTTAGAAAACTTTTAACATTATACCAATGGTAAATGCCCAAAAAGACGACGAGTATGACCATTTGTGGGAAATTGGTGCACTCGCTACACACGAATTTCGTTGCGCTACCCCTTGTTTGGGAAGCTCTGATTTAGAGAACTGTGCACACATTCGTGTACCATTGGCTAAAAAGATTTTACCTTTTTGTCTTCGGTGAACTTTGCTGCAGCGTTCTGATATTCCGGCTTAGCTTTCTTGCAATGTCCGCACCCTGACAAAAAATAAAACACGCCATTTTTAAAACTATATTTCTAAACTATAACGTTGCATCCTTAACGGAGTTAATGACCAATACATCCGAGTACTTGGACCGAGCGTCGCCTTTTGATTGCCTGGTGCTCGACCAAAATCTGCTGAGCATCGTATCATGATAAGCAATACTTCAAAGTTCCTAATTTGCGATGTAAAAGCTTTCTCAATAGGAAGATACAAGCCAGTACGGGGGGGGAAAACATATTCTACGTTTCGAAAAACGCTGTCCTCATCAGGAATGAAAAGCGGCGCAAAGTTACATGTCACGGTAAAGAAAAAGCTTTCTCAATTGGTGAATTTTGTCACACAAATCTTTTTTCCTGAAAGGATAAAATCGGCAATATTTTGGCTCAGAATGAAAATACATGTGGCCCACAATTCCCTTTGGCCCAAGACATGCAGTTTTGGTCAATCCCTAAGAACATCACAACAAGAATCCACGTGTTACTCACACGGAGCGTAGAACATGATGAGCGCGTGCTTCTTCTTTTTCACGCCCGCCTTGAATGTTGCGTCATCGTAATGAACGATGTCACTCTCCACCTCGCTCCACGCCTTTTCGGGCGGCGGTGGCGCCTTTGCGCTGAAATTTTTAATTTGACAGGGGTGGCACGAAGTACTTTGCAGTCAAAATTGGTATGGATTTTAAACTATCCAGACGTAATACACAAAAAATCTATCTTCACGCACACTCTGTGATGTCATACGGGTATCCAAAGTATTCTAATAAAAAATACATACCTTCAAAGCACTTTAAACAAAACTGTTTTGCTGAATTAAAATTATTTGGGCATTAGAAAACTATAAAACTTTTATCATGATTGCTTTTGATAATTTTGACAATATCTTCTCAATGCTAAACATAAAAATTAGAATTTCTTTATTTCCTAAATGTGCTAAGAATATGTGAAATAGGATTCGAAAAGGTTGATATTGAATATCCATACCCACACGCGAGCCAGGTCAAGGACTAAGACTAATAATTAGTGCCACACAGTATAAGAGATTCTGATTGTCAGTGATTCCAAACCGAATCAAAAAACGCATTTTATCAATGAAACCCCACTCAATCACGTAATCTAACAAACATCACTACCATAGGATATTCATCGTACATACATAAACCCGATTCTACAAGTGTTATCGATTTTCCGGGGAGGTATGCACAGAATCGTGCTCGCGAACAGTCGAGCGTTAATAATTGCTGCTTGACTTTTCATCCACGTAATAATACCGGATGTTGTTTAACTAAGTGCCACAGGGTCTGATTACAAAACACACTGATGTACACTCCACTCACGATTTAGCGTCGGTTGACAAATTTAGACTGAACAATACATGCAACGGTCTGCTGCCCAAATTGGAATGGAGCGCACGTTTTTAAGTTGTTTTGTGCATTTTCAATGTACTCCTTGATAAGGGCAAAAAAATTTTGGCTAATATACTGAAACTTTAGCGTGAGTAAATAAAATGAAAGTTTAATACTCCTTCTTATGGTCGTGTATTTAATTGTATTTTGGGTATTTTCTTATTTAACCTTACTCTTTAATGTAGGCGATAATTCCGTCTTTGCTTCTGGTGAACGCTGATGACGCGTCGTACTTCTGTTCCCCGTTCTCAAAGTATATGACGGTTGGATAACCGGTTACCTAAATAATATACAGCAGGTTGGTCCAAGTTGGAGGCATATACGTGACCACACGTATGAATTGGCGGAAGCTTGCGGGCAGCAAACATAATTAATGGTTACAGTTGACGCATTAAATTATTTGCCGACGGTGGCATTCATGCAATAGGTAAAATAAAACACTTTAATTAAATCCACCTTTATTAACGTTAACAAAAGTACAGAACAAATCACACAAGGCCCATGAAACATTGACTACCCAGGAAAAACTCGCCTCCTGAATAAATTAATATCTGGTTATTATAGAAAATTGAATGAGAATATTTAAAAAGATTTGGAAGCACAAAATTACGTTAATGTCTGAAGAAAACGTGTTAGGCTCATGTGCTGAGAAGCGTTCACAAGAATGCCTCATTGTTAATTCAGACCTTAAAACGATCGCCGATTTCTTTGTATTTTGTAGCGTCCAGCGCAGCCAACATTTCTGGGGCTTCGTCTTCCTTCAGTTGAGCCGCAGCGAGATCCCAGTCGGGCTTGAGCCTTTTGCAATGTCCGCACCCTAGTAAGCAAAACATTTTAACATTGTATCGACGTTTTGGTTCTTAAAAAAACGTAGCCCGTGGCGTAAAGGGGCCATGCCACAACCATCTCTCTGAAAAATATCTAATTTAAAGATTTCCATGGTGGGTATTCGCAGAAAAATGGATACTTTTCTAATATTAACCCAAAACCTCGTGGTTTTCTGTTTCGAAAGGCGGTGTCTAAAAACAAACATTTTTACTCACACTGTATAATTATCTGTATATCGCCCACCCCCGCGGAACTTTCGCCTGGCTATACGCCATCGGACCTGTTGGTATGCCAATAAGTTACATTTCTATGTGTACAATCGTCCAGGGCAGGTTTTTGGCGCATTTCAAAACGCAGGGAGTATATTTAGACCTAATAATGAACAATGCATTGACAGGTATTAATGATATTTGCATATACGTGAACGAATATGTAAATTGTAGGTTTTGACTTTATGGCGATTCACAATTACACGTATCATCATGCGTACTTTGGCCTTTGGCGAACCACGTAGGCGCATTGAACAAGCCCGCAAATGCGTGTATGAATTAGAAGGTATTGTTTATGGAAACCCAAACAAACCACGTCACCACTTGCGCTTCGAAGGAAATCGCTTGTTAAAATGTGTGTTTTTTTAAAAAACAAAATGACCAAAAAAGCTAACATCAGTAAATTAGAATGGTAAACTTTCAGGCCACTTACAGCGATGCTGCAACATTTGAACATTTCACTTATATATTGTTGCATATGTGAGAACCTACTCTTACTTATCCCTGTACCAAGTTTGCCCTAGGTATTAATTTCGGGCCAATTTAAAACCAGGTGATAGGCGGAGTTCTAAGATCGAAAGGATTGTTGTAACAACAAGGGTAGTTGCTGTAACAATTCTTTTCAAACTGAGAGTTATTCTATCGCAAAACAGGACATACATATGTAATATCTGTTAAGCATGTTAAAGCTTCCATATTAAAGTTCTTAAACTTACATGGGGCATAGAAAAACACCATAACTTTCTCATGTTCAGCAATGAAGGGGTCAAAGGTGTCAGCAGTCAGATGATGGACATCATTCTCACTTTCCGCCCATTCAACTTCTGGTTCTTTCGGCTTTGGACTGCTGGGGCTAAAGTGCAAAATACTTCGTTGAAGCACGAGAACTTTGAACTATTAGTAAACATTACCACTAAAAAAAGCATGTTGCTTTTTTTACCACGATAGCATCACAAAAATTTTTTTGGGTTACGCTAAGATGTTATCACTAAAATAGGTTTGCGAGACAAAAAAGTTTGGAAGCCCTTTAGGTTTTTAGAAAACTGTTGTGCAATATCTACATTAATCCGCTCCATTTCCAAACCATTTCTATTTTATGACACACAGCAAAAATAAACAAAATGGGACACTTTTTACAACTAACATTAAAATTGTTAACATTCATACCAAGAACGTTTTTTTAAAAAAAAACATTTTTGTCTCATAACAAAAAAAACATTTTTGTCACCTATGACACAAGTGAATTAAACTTACTCATTCAGCCAATCTATCAGCTCCTGCTTAGTATGGCCAGCTGAGTATTCAAACTTCTGTTTTCCTTCACTGCAAGTTAACACAATACAAACATTTTGTTGGAATGCAGGGTGTCAATGGTGTGAGGAAAGCAGAAACTAAAAAGGCTTACTCAAAGTAAATAGTTTTTGGAAATCCAGTGATGTTGTATTTTTCACGGATGGAAATTGAATCCCTGTTTCCTTGGGCATCAACTCCAGCCATAATCTGTAAAATGAAAAGGCTATTAAAAAGAACATTTCATAACAACAAAAACATATTTTCTCTCCAGTATTTATTCCCCAAAGATTTGAGTCCCTGTCAAATTATACTACTTAATAAAAGCACAGCTGTAGTGCGTTCAAATCTCATCAACCAGTTGTGACCATTACTATTCAGCACTTTATAAATTTTAGTATTACAGTTTTGCCGGCTTTGTGACTGGTCTAGTGCAACAGCATTATAAAATGAACGCCACTCAACCCCAGACCTACCAATTTACTACAAGCTACAATACCTAATACCATATGTATGAAAACAAATATCTATTAGAACAAACAGTTAACATTAGGTGATGTCAGTACAAGCAGACTTACCACTTCTCCCTTCTTTTCAGTTGCCACCTCAGAAAACACAGGCTTAAATCGCTTGCAAAATCCACACCCTAGAACATGAAACACAACTTTTCTACGTCGGCACACACATTTCAAACCCTATGTCAACATTTAGCGAGCCATACTATCACAAACAACACATCACAATGAAACTCACATGGTGCATAAAACATCACAAGCATGGGTTTGTTCTTTTTAATCAACTTGTTGAGTTGTTTTTCAGAATCGATATGCACAACATCTTTCGCACTGTCCTCTTCTTCCCAGGGACCATCCGACTTGGGATCCAGGAGAAAAGCTTTCAATGACTGAAATAAATGATTTCAGAGGTTATTTTGGGTTAAAAATGTATAGATTTTGTCCAAAATCTGTACATGATAAGTTAAAAAGAAGTAGAACCATGCATCTCAATCTGTGCCAAATGACACCCTGGTGCATCTTTTTAATTTTCCAAGGGTGACATTATTTGTTTTGTAGATATTAAGCCTCTTTAATAAATTATTATTGCTTGTGTGTCAAAGGTTCAATCAACTTTTCCAAAGTCATCGCATCAAAAAAAGTTTGAGAAACACTGCAACAAAAGACTCGAGACACACAAAGCCTTTATACCTTTACTGTATACTTGCGATCATAAATTGAACTAAACTCTCCGTCCTTGTAGTGTTGTAACTGCACAGGGCTCGGGGCAGCTTTTTGCTTCTTACACAGCTTCAAAAAGTAGATAACATTGTATCAGTCGAGTATCAAGTATCAATCACTAAGAATCACAGACGTATAAAATATTTTAATTATTACTTTTTTGCCTTCTTTTGTACTGCAGTCCACCCATGCCAATGTTGCAGTTCCTTTCATTTCTGTTGCACATTCTCCATAAATGTCGAATGACTTAGTTGCAGCGCTTTCTGTCAGGTAAAATGTGGTCAATCTTGATTTAACTCTTCACTACACAACTCCTGCATTAGTCACTTACCGTCAGTGGCAAACATGACCATCACATTGGTTTTTGTTCTCAAAAGTTTTTTGAAACTTTTAACCCCATCCACTTCCTGTATCCATTTTGTGTTTGCCTTGTTTTTCCCAGCATGGCAATCACTTGAAAATGCCTAAACATAATTTTGTTTTAGTTCGAACATCTGGTGTACAATATAACTTGTTTTTCTCAAATTTAACAAAAAAAATTGTTTAGTAAATGGCTTTAAGCTATTTAGACAGAGTGAAACTCACAAATCTTTTGGCTGACACCAGTGGTTAGTAACATTAAAGTCAGGCTGATGGAATTAGTAGTACTAATAAGCAATGGGTTCTAATTTGTGAAGTACTACATGTATCAGGCTAAATTCTGCAGGTAACTCCATTAAAAGGGGTAAAATTTAATAGAGTAAAAGTAAATGCTGTGCAATTCAGCAACACTCTGGACAAGGCATAAATTAAAAACACAACAGGCAGCATGAAAAGACAAGGTGCACATCTGTACTCAGTAATTGGCTAATTGTTAAGTATTCAAAGATGCCAAATTACAAATGCCCTATTTTTCTCATTTTAACACAAGTGACATGTATTTGTTTGGTTGCAAATATTTTTAACAAATTTCGTGCTTACCAGGATTCCAATCACCAAGACCGTGCGAAACGGCAACATTGTCCTATCAGTAAATCCGTTCAGTTTGCTGAGAACTAACACAGATTGCTGTACACACCTATTCACCTGCTAATCTCAGAGAAAATGCGTTTCGGTTAGGTATAAATGATATGACAAACAGACCACTCAACACAATCCTTCATTTAATTCGGAAGGGACATCTAAAACATACGCCAAGAAGCCGGTTCAAGTTTGCACCACACCACAGGTTTGTGAAAAACAGTCACACGATAACTTCCGCTTTTCTCGACACGTGTTTTCCCACGACCCCCCAAAAATAAACTTTTCACGAATTATTTTTGCAGCTTAGTTGAAAAATTACTGATTTCCAAACCACGCATAGAAAAAATAACTATGTTTATTTATCAAATTTTTGAACAAAAAATTACTCATTTTGAAAACAATCATTCTGCAAACTTTCCTCATAGGACGTCAACCACAAATGTGTGTTGTTGCTTTACAATGTAATGAAAAATATCGGTATAAGTGTTGCAATCCATATCGAATACGTGACACAAAGACTCAAAGGAAATGCAAACGAATTTTCAAACCTACCAAATAAAACCAAGAATGGCAATACGGTACGTTTTGAGCTGTGTGTGCCACTTATAGCGAAGGGCATATCGTACCTTATGATGATTTTTGCTGCGTAGCGTACTACAATCTTATTGTTACAACGTGCATTAATAGCAAGGCCGAAAAATCAGAAATCAAGCCAGAAAGGGGCTTAGAAGAGTGAATTCATTATAAAATCGAGTAGCTTGAATGGCAACACGACGCTGGGATATGCGGGGCCAGCGTTCGTACTATGTAGACGGGGTCGCCGGCTCGCAGGTATCGATAAGCTCGTCACGCTTCGCTCGTGATTCCCCTGTCTAGTCGCGTAGCGGACCTGCGGGGCTAAACCTTCGGCGAAGTAGTCGAAGAGGTTGCGGCTACTTCTAGCAGTCTAGGCTTGAGCGAGTATTACGTGACGTAGAGGGTATGCACTAGTGGAGATTATTACCAAGCCTAGCGTTGCTGCAAGTAAACAACATTATGCAGACCACAGGTTTCCACTTAACTTTTATTCTGCGGAACAGCTTACATGGCGTCTCATAATCTCTAGGTAGAATATAGAATAATAAATCAGCGGAAATACATGGGCTTATATCACACAAAAGCTCCTTTTTCTAGCGATTATGGCGAACAGAGCTTTCTTTTAGCTTTACGAAACGCTATTTCGTTTTAGCAAATCTTGCGACACACTTCAACTGCCGCTTGCTCGTTGCATGACTGTCAAGCGCATCAGCAGCGCATCTGGAAACAGCGGATGTGATTTATGGTAGCGCTCTTTGCAAATGGGGTATTCGTAGGATGACAAACGCTAAGTTGACAATAAATGCGGAAATTACAACTAGGCGCGTTCCCGGAATGCAAAAGCACTGACTAAACATTTGTTGGTATTAAACCGAAGTAAACACTAACATATTCAAGACAGGTGGGCGATGACACAATGCGAACAGAAGAAGCTGTTTACCAAAAGTTTTTTTGCACACGAAACGGGCTGAGAAATGGTACATTTTCTACCAGGGGTTTTGATTTATTTGGTTGTTTAAAGGGGAACCTTTATTTACCAGTTATAACCTGGGTAAACAGCAGACTATACGAACAACCCGGTACACATATAGCGCGCTGATCAAACAAGGATTTTGTCAAACAAGTCTTTGCAGGTTATACTTCTTGCACGATGGCAATTTTTTTTGCTGTTTGTGAATCTAATGTTACAAGGTTCGTGCCGACAGGCAGCAAAAAAGTGTTCGCTTCTACAGACATTTAAATATGGTTGTTTATTCAGACTACAGTTTTACGAAAAGTTATCCCAACAGACTTAGGCTACATGGTTGCATGAACGTATATAAGGCAGCAAATTCGCTTGCTCGTTCATTCAAAGGATATCCATGTAACATGATCTGCTCGCAACATAAAACAATTGAATCGTTGCGCTTTAAATGCCTTTGTTTCTACCACTGGTTATCATCTGGTATAACAGCTGAGTATAGTTGAAGCAGGTTTTTGTTCAAAAGAAACGTTTTTGGGCCGGAAGCATAAACTTTAGCGGGCGAACGTTGTCCTTTAAACGTCGTGTTATCAATGTTTTGCTGCTGATAGAGGAAGTAGACAATTTTGGTGGTCATTGTAAACAAAGTCGTAGCAACAGTGGCGAAGCAAAACAGCCTTTGTACAAAAGAGAACGTCGACGTACATCTTCAAAGCAGGTTTGCTAACGAATTTTGTGCAGTGAACCGTGGCAAAAGTATGGTGAACTAAGCAAGACGCTAAGATAAATGTAAAACTCAGGCTTATGAAGAGGCAACAAACTTCATTAGTGTGTCCTAGACGTTTATTTTGTTGTAACTGTTAATTACGACATTTGAGATTGTCAGATATGAGCTGCTTATTACTGCGTGGTGATCCAGCGGCTAGCAAAGCACGCAAGCTTCTGTTCCCCATTGTAATCTTGCTTTTTGCGCAATGGATAAACTTGACGAGCGCCAGCAAACTTCTGCTTGTCGTGTTTGATGGAACTGGGTAAGTTCGCTTGCAAAAGCTGGTAAAGTTTTATTAAATACATAACATAAAGATTCAATGTTTCAACGAGCTGTACTATGCAGTACAGGATGCAGCGAATTCAAACTTGGTGTGTGCCCAATTTAAGCCACAAAACTACCTCTTTTCAGAAAGTTTAGAATGTACATGTCGAAACATAATACAGGCTATATGTCACTATGTGGAAAATTCAAGCCGGAAACGTTTTATGCAGTCGTTTCCCGTTTTCGTGCCATTGGTAATATGTTTCATTACATTGATTACGATTCTATGGGCAGAAACGAAGTATAGAGTAGAAATTCGGCACTGTGTTTATAAACAGAACAAAAATGCTTTTATCGTTTTGCAGACACCGCTATGCTGGTCATAAAAACCAGATACCAGCATTTCAACACCTTCAAGACAACGGTGTTAGAGCCAAATATATGCGACCGCCCTTTCCAACTTACACTGCACCTTGCCATGAAACCTTGGCCACAGGTAAATGCGGCATACGCGCTACACTCGTATTGTCCACAGCACTGGCGTAAATTCCACCTAGAAATTTGCTTAAACAGTTTGGTGTAACCTAAACTTAAAGAGCAGTACATACACAGGAATGGTCAAGAGTGAGTGCTCTATGCAACACGGGAATTTGCTCGAAACAAGTTAATATTACAGTAACTCAAACCTAAACGAAAAGTTGCTATACAGGAATGGCTGAGAGGGAGGGTTGTTCAAGGTATGAAAATCTGCTGCAAACACGTTATGCAAACATGCGTCAGCACTTTCAGTACAGTCGTATCAGACAGTACACGCGTTAGACATTAACTCTTACACTTGGTGACAAAAACTTGTAATGGAATTCCTCAGGGCTCTACGTTGAGTCCCATGGAGTGATTACCAACTGCAAGATGGATCTTAACAAGCCACCACCTGGTTCGGACTACTATCCGACGTATTTGGACGACGAATGGTGGGACAAGGGTGGAGAACCGATATGGATAACTGCTGTAAAACAGGTATAAGTACAAATACACACTATTTCACTTCCATTGTAAATTAACACAGTGGTCCCCAAGCCTTCTGATAGCGCACAACTTGGGGTCCATCATTTTCGACGTCTCGGCAAACGCAGTTGTCATCATCAGTAACATCGTTTGTTGAAACGTCCAATATATTTTAAACACATGTACTGGCTTGCAATTCCGAAAAACCGTCGATTGTGTTCATATATTTCAATGTTGCAGGGTCTGAAAAGTGGAGGCCATCATTATCCTGGCAGTTATGCGAAGATCGGGGGACGAACCGCGAGCATGCGTGTCCCTATGACCGCCGAATCGGCCACAACGGAGGAAGGCTGGAGAAGATACGTGGACGAGTTTATGTCATGGTTCACTGAACACGGCTTGGACGTTGTAATGGCATACTTTCCACACGTAAGAAATTAACATGTGCAAGTTAGGAAACATCTGCGATAATCACAATGTGAAGATACTTGCCAGTACTTGTGTGCAAGACATTTTTACCCCGTGATAACGCTGTTGTCACCAGGAAAAGCGTTTGTTGGCACGTAGAAAGTGTTTTACACACAAGTACTGCCTTGTAAATTCCAATTGAGAGTATTTAAAACCGTGAATTGTGCGCCTAACTTGCTTTATTGAGGCATAAAACGTTCGAGGTTACAAAAATCAAGGTTTTAATTTTGGGGTCAGTGGAAAATGCGCAACAGTCGCATCTTTAAAACTTATGGGGGCAATAATTAACAATGACCTGAAGCCCTAGAAGTTTAAATCTTGCTGGAAAGCGAGTAGTAACCCGACTTGATAAGTTAAGAACATAGTTTAAAACAGCATTTCACGCACAGCGAGTTCCCAAAATCGTTCTCCGTAGCGCGAAGCATTTTAAAATAATATCATACGGTTGTGTTCGTGTAATTGTACCTTAAAGTTTATCGTTATATCCCAGCAAAGTAGCGTGGAATTGTTAACAGTGCAGAAACAAGATCAACCATACTTGTCCAAGATCAACCATAGCAGGCCCATAACCTCTTTTATAAAACAAGTTTGTTTTAATTTCACAAGCCAGACAATCTCAGTCATTTGTACGGGCCATCGTCATCAATTGTCGCACATGAAACCATGTCAAAAGTGAACAAGACCATCTTTTATCTGTTGGAGAAAGTCAAAGAATCTGGTCTGAAAGATGAACTTGACATCATTGTTACAAGGTAAACATCTTAAATAAAGTTGTATTAAACTAAAAATTTTGTGCATATACATTTCGCCACGATTTCGGTACTTTTTTCAGAGTAAGCATCAAAAACTTTCCTACAAAAGTTTCTACATTTTCTAGATAAACGGTTTCATTCGTCAAAACATATACCAAATTGCATTTTTCTAAAGCGATCACGGATTGACGGAGGTGGACACAAACATACCCGCTGAAGAAGCAATATCTGTATTGAAACACGTAAACGTGGACCAGCTTGACTATCTGTATTGCATGGGTACAAATGGTTTCATTGAACCGAAGCCAGGACATTTATTGGACGTGTATGGAAAACTGAAAAGTCAGTAAAGCGAGGTTTCTTTTGCCGTTTTTGTTCACAATATAAGTTACATGTTAAGACTTATACAAGCTACAAAGACAAACTGCCTGAGCGGTGGCATTTTATAAGTTTGCATGTTAAGACGTAAAGGATGGTTATACAGTACACTGTTCCAAATATGCATGTGTAGCATGTAAAATGGAGAAACGTATAAAGGAGAAAACGTATCCCATTTCAACAAATAAAAATACATTCACCTTAATGACGTTATTAATTCGCGGCTTATTGGCCAAATCTGTATAGGGTGATAAGTTGTTCAGTGACATTGTAGTGCAGATGTTTTACGGAGAATAACGAATGAATGCAGACTCAACTTCCGTAATTAGTTTGCATTTTCTGTTAAAGCGACATTTTCAAACGCAGTAGCGCCGATACGAAGCAGTTTGTTTCATTATTCCAATAACACTCTAAAGTAATGGAATCAATGGAAAGACGCAAACTTAAAATCATCATTCAAATAAAATCATAACAGTACAAGTAACATGGATCTGTTCATAACTCTTATCATAAATATACTGGCCCAAATAGTTCTTAAAATCGACATAGTTCTTAAAAACGACATGCTTTATTTATCGAATGTTTCGGCAATAACACGTTTGATTATAGAGCTAGTGGATTTTCTTTTGATCAACATATTTTTGACAAATTTAAACGTTTTGCCGTTGATTAACAAATTATTATTTCCACCCAACTAATCTCTGTGTTTAATTCTTTAGCGGCCAATCTGAAAATGGACGTCTACCTCAAAGACGAACTGCCCGAGCGATGGCATTTCAAACACGAACGAGTTACTTCAATTTTCCTGGTTGCCCATAAAGGACACAAGATATACGAGGTAAAAGGAGGAAAAAATTTACCAATTTGTCTAGTTTCACTATAATCAACCCCAACATCTATCCTGACGCGTTTAAGCAGGTTAACAGGGATGGGGAATCATTTAATACCTACGGCCGCATAAATTGCGCAACATTAGGCTCAAAATGCAGCTTTTACGTCACAAAACATAACAAGTGGTTATATTTGTGGCAATTTGTAATACAGTCTGACGTCAAAATACGCTTGAATGTTAAATAAACATAAAAATGGTTTTGACTTTTGACGGTAAGTTGTATAGTATAACACATTCTGATGCGGGCCATGTTAAATAGATAAGCGTGTTGAGGTTCCCCACCCCCGCTATATAACTGAAGTTTAAATCACAGTGAGCTAAGCCTGCATTTAATTCGGTTCGGACAGCGACCATGAGAAAAACAAATTAGGAGAACCATATTCTCAACGAGAAGATACTAGCCAGTACTTGTGATTATGTCTTAAAAGACAACTTAAAATCGTGAATTGTGTTGCTAAAATCATATTCAACTTGTTACAAACCTAATGCCTGTTTTCGTGCAGATGTTTCCCGGCTATCACAGTGAGAAGGGTCAACACGGCTACGATAACAATATCAGTGACATGTGGGCCATATTTTTTGCCATTGGACCTTCTTTTAAGGTACGAATAAGTTTGGCATATTTTGCATCAACTAAATTTAACAACAGGTATGCAAAGCGGCAAATTTTCAGGCTATGTCATACTAGCTGAGAACTTGTATTTATTGAATTAATTTTTATGCGAATTTTTTGACTATTTGTTTGCACTGTAATAACAACACCGATTTTACCGATACATATTCGGACTCCTAACATGGTGACAACAAAACTCCGTTGCTTTGTCAGAGTATTAAAAAAAAACCAACGAACCAAAAAACTGATAGAGAGCGATAACTGCCAAGTTAGACAGAAAGAAGCTAATAAATCTAATATTATCGAAAAAAACACTTATTTTACCTTCTAGAAAAACCTCACTATTGAAGGGTTTGATTCGATTCACGTATATTCTCTGATGACGCATCTTCTCGGTTTAAACCCAGCTCCGAATAACGGTTCATTGGAGGTCCTTGCTCCAATCCTTGTAACGGAAAGGCAGCCGCAAGTTTCAAGCTTGTACAGGCCATCAACGTGGCTGGCGGTTTTCTTTGCATGCCTTGTCTTGGTGACTGTTGTCTCCTGGAGACAAAAAATAACAGTTAGTGGTTGTCGACCAACGGGAAATAGAAAAGAAGTCACGAAAAAGGGGGTTTAGGACATTACAAGATATGGACGTGAAGATAGAAAGCATTTTGGGAAAAAGGGGGTAAAATCAAGTGTTTAATTCAGTGATTCTTGACCCCCTTTCATGCCGGTTCCCCCAAAATCACCAACCAATTCAAGTACCCCCTTAAGTAATTTCCGGAAAGTAATTATTTTCTCATGTTTAAATAACAGACCATTCTCTTAACCCCTTGGAACAGATGTTGGGGCACGAGTACCCCTGGTTTAATAAATTTAATTAAATGCTATATCTTAACAGATCCAAGTTAGTGACTCTTAACGTTGGGGTAATTACCCAGATGTAGACAAATTAGCTGAAAATGGCGCTGTTTTATAATAATTAGGCAAGCAATACAGATAAACTAGATTTTGGTAAATTGTTGGAAATTAAAACTTGCTCTGAACTAAAATCGGTAATGAGGAATAAGGTTAAGAACAAAATATCTACAGGTGAAAACAAATTTATGCCTGAAAAATCACAACTACAATTTTAAGCCAATGCTTATCGCCAATTTTTTTGCAATATAAAATAATAATCTTGTAACATGAAAGAAACGCCGATGGTGCATTTGGTTTATATCACAATGCGTATAACAATACAAAAGTGAAAAAGTGATTACATACTGTATCAACCCTGAAGTGTAAGAAAATGTAATAAACCTCTTTAAATTGTACTTTTTACACTTGAAAAAGAGTGTGTTTATCGTGAACTACCAAGTTAATTTGGTGACACAGCTTGTACGTTTAATCACAACTTACTTA
>QXVZ01013457.1:0-14451 GCA_008931825.1 Phallusia fumigata | reverse complement strand
TGTAATATTAAGTGTGGGTTACAATAAATCCGTGAACAAGTTTACAGCAAATTTGCAATAGCTTGAGCTTTTCCAATGGATAGATAGTTTTCACCCTGTTTTTTTTTCTATCTAATGCTGGCTTTTTTACATGTTTTGGTCAAGAAGTGGTTATCCAAATTTTCAATTTTTCCCCAATTAACCTGGCCCAATACATAAAATTTTAACTACAAATACTAAAACACAGCCCCAATTAAAAGTTTTAAACAGCAAGATGCGTTTTTTGCAAATAACATTTTTTTGCAAATATAAATAAAACCAGAAGCCAGTCCAAATTTACTGAGTATTCCATTATTATGTAAGTTAAAGTCCGAACACACACGATATTGGTCTTACGTGGAACTTGTTGCTCTAATTTCGTTTTAGATTCAGTTTCAGTTTGTGTTTCATCAAACTCTTCCTGGGAATTTAGCGGTGGAACACGAACTGCCATTTCACCAATGGTGGGACGAATGTTAAATCTCAATGGGTCTTCAGCACGCTCCAAATTTCGGTGTTCCAAGTGTCGGTTAATAATTGCATGTGCCTGAAGAAAAATGTTGCCCACAATTTAAAAACAGTATTTTATTGTTTGTATCATTTATATATTTGGTGGACAAAATATTGCCTAAATGCTTATAATGGTTCCACAAATAAAATGCAATTAAATTGGTTGATTAGAGCCACAAGAAATGCTGGGCCAGTACCCAATTACTCAGTATGTGCCTAACATTCACAGTGTGTATATTGATAAGCAACATGTAAAAGTCCAATGAAAGAATAATTAAACGCTGTGCTATGTCACTGTAACACAAACATGCTCAGGTGACCACCAAGTATTAACATGAGATGCTTGGTGCCAAGACAAACAGAAAATTTGGAGATTATGGTCCATTCCTTCTAACCAGCAACCGTACCAGCAAAGCAAACGATCCATAATTTTTGTCAAAGAACATGTTACCTTTTGTTTGTTGGTTATTATGTTTGGCTCAGTCATGAATTCTGTTATTTTGAGATTGTTTTTGATAGCATGGGATGCTGTAGATCGGGCGTGCATTGGTAATCGCACCTGAAAAATGTCACCAAATGTTCATGATGATACATAACACCTGCTAAAAGACCTATTTTTTGCTCCACAATTATGAGTTTATGTTGCAGAAAAATGTTTGCAGTTATGGAGAACACAATGTTTGCTTAAAACATCAGAACAAAATTAAACCTGATAAGCTCGATCTGTGAAGTCGACTTCTTGCACATCAGATAGGTTTCGTACCCTGAAAAAATAAAGAAAACTGATCAATGTAGCAATAACATTGATAATTTAAAAGCATTTCTATGCAACAGGTAAATTAGGCACTGCATTTGAATGGGAAAAAAATCTAGCCAGTGCAAACAAATAAAACACCAAGCAAAACTTTTGTCAAGAGTAAGTGTTGCAAGCTATGAACAGTGTACCTGCTGAGATATATCAGCAACAATCAAATTTTTTTTACACCATAAATCAAACTTGTTGGGCACAACGCTACAAAGACATTGTCAAGAGCCAAATTAATTGTACTTACACACGATTTGTCAACAGAGAATAAATTGTTTGGACAAGGAGTTCTGCAGCTCCTTGTTTACAATGAATTGTTCCGTCTATCATTTCTTTGGGTATGTTCAACTTCTTTTTTACAAAAAACTGAAATTCAAAAATTTGGGTCAGTCAAAGGCAAAAAATGATTTACAATTTTTTTTTCTGTTTTTAATGAAATAAGCCTACAGGGGCAAAAAGTTTTCTGTGTCAAATCTTACTCGTTCCAGCTGGGACCAATTTCCAAGCTTAGTTGGCAGTGATATGCCATTATCATAGGAATGCATCTGGATGTCTTGAGGATAGTACCATGAAAATATTTCTGCCACCAGAAATCCATTCGAAAAATCCCTGAGCAAAAGGGTAATTATTGCTTTTAATTTTTAGGGAAGTAATTTTAAGTTGTTTTTCAGAATCAAGTAAATTTTCCCTCCAAATACCATATTACCAGTTAAAATTTCTTGCAGTACCTTCTGATGTTCTTAATAGAGTACGTCAAATCCAAACTTTGCAGCCATTTTAACACTTCTCGTGGAACACCCGACTTTCTGGGCACTTCGTTGGGGATCGGTGCATTAGACATACTTAGCATAAAGTTCCAAAATTGCCCTTAATTGACTATGTACTCAGCNGGCCCTTGTTAAAAAAGTTTGGACACCCCTGAATTAAGGGATCACACTCTTTCTAGTGTTAACTTCTACCGATAGACCAAACAAGTACTTATACACTGGTGTTTGCAAATGTATGAATGGCTGCCAAATCGGAACTGACTGTCTATGTATTTTAAAACAACAAGGCAATAGCTTGAAAATCTCACCTTCGATGGGGTTTGCGCCTTATGACAGCAGCCTATCCAGACTGGTTTACCAAACATAGCTGGGCGCAAATATGCTGCTACCGTCTGTTGAATGTCAAATCACAGACACTGCTGCACTTGTCACTTTAATGTAAGATCTGCGTATGTCTTGAATTTGAGGTATATGTAAGCACATATCCATTTCTGGGTTCTGTGATTTGGTTTAGATGGTGATCGATGATTATGACACACTTACACATAATCACAGTATACCAGGCTAAGTGTAATACTAAGGCTTGGTGTATAGTGTTTTATATGTGAGACGACTATAGTTTAGTCAACACAGGTGCTTAAAGGTAGATAGTAGAAATGTATGTACCCTTGCAACTAAATCAACCCTGCTATTTGGTTGCACTTTACAACATATCATCATTTGTTTTTGCAGTTGATTTGCTGGCTCAGATTTTCGATCAGATGAAGAAAGACTTAAAAGAAGAATCAAACAGAAAGTTGTTTCTCAAATACTTTGCAGTAAAATCACTTCTTCCCTTCCTCACTTACAAAGCGAGCAAGACTTTGGTGGGAAGTACTGTGGATCTAATGCTACAGATGTCTATCGAGTCTGGTAAGAGGTTTTCAAAAATTTTGTGCCAAGTTTAGTTCTCTTGAGTCCAAGAAGCAGTTAAAGGGATCTGAAAAGAATTATTCTTGATGAAAAACTACCACTATAGAAATGGGAACGTTCTGTGTATCACTTTCAATCTTGGAGATTTGAACCCCCAGTGTCTCAGCCTATCAATTAGGATTTTAAACGTGCATTAAAGCATGTTTCAAAAATTAAAATTTCGTTCAAAAAAGGTATTATAACACCAAAAAGTGGAAAATCATACATGTAGCTAATATTAATGAAGAGATATGTTGTATTTTAAACTCTAAAAAATTGGTGTTTCGGCCATTTAATTTCATCCTAAAAACTATACTTACAGTTGCACTTTGTTTTAAAGTGTACCATTGCAATTTTAGATCTTCTAACTGAGTTTCTGGATTCGTGTAGCTGCGAGGCTTGGTTCAAGGCAACTTCCTCGGCACTAAGAGGAATAGTTCAGTCCGCTGATGATGGAACTTTAGAGAAACTTAGCGTAATATTGCAAAAACTCTCGAAGAACAAGTAAGTTCAACACCCATTTACTTTTTTTTCTCTTATATGTGTGGTAAAATTACCTAAAATGTTGAGTGTGTAAAAAAGAAATTATTGTGGTTACTTATGTAAGTACAAATGTCTCACATGAATAAATCAGTAATGGTTATTTAAAATATTCCTAAGAGTTCTGCGTTAAACATGACATATGGGACAACTGTAGGAAATTTTTATCATTCTCAAGTCAACTTGTGAACAAAAATTGTATTGCGTAAAAAATTGTATATTTTTAGGAATAATCGAAGGTTGTTTGAATCATATTCAATTGGAAGAATTCTTTTGGAAAAGTTCAGAGAGTGTGAGGCTGAAAGCAATTTTCTGTCCTTAAATCTTCGTTCCATTCTGTTCAATCTTAATATGGTCAAATCTTCATGAATTTCAAAAATTTCTGCTACACACTTTTCATATAGTTTTATTATCGTGAATTTTTAATAAACTATATTCTTTTTTTATTGAATGTTTTGTGTCAAAGCGGACAAGGGTGCTTTAAAAAAGACACAAGTGCGCAAGGGAAAAACACAATGGAAATACAGAAGTTACAGTAAAGTTGTAAGCATTTGTAGTAGCTGACAAACAAATGTTCACAAATGAAAAATGAGAATATCAAAACACTCAAATGCTGATTACATGAAGACATCTATTATCACAAACATTCCATCATTGTTAAACCCCTTTTTAATCGCACTTGACATTTTAAATGTTACTGGTATTTTAGACCAACTTAAAACTCTGACAGTATTAATTTTGGTAGTAGGTGAAAATGAAATAAAAGCATTTAAAGACATACCACATCGCTGGCAAAAAAGTTTTTGTGAAGTCATGAGCATTATTGTTGACTAAACACAGGAGTTTGGACGGTGTGTATAGTTCCAGGTTTTACAGACATTTGTGCTGATTTGTTCATTTGTTGCACTTTAATCTCACGGAAATGAACACTTCCTGACATTGGGGATTGTCTCTGCAATTGACTGCTACTTTTGCCTGTAATATTAAGTGTGGGTTACAATAAATCTGTGAACAAGTTTACAGCAAATTTGCAATAGCTTGAGCTTTTCCAATAGATAGATAGTTTTCACCCTGTTTTTTTTCTATCTAATGCTGGCTTTTTTACATGTTTTGGTCAAGAAGTGGTTATCCAAATTTTCAATTTTTCCCCAATTAACCCACTGGCCCAATACATAAAATTTTAACTACAAATACTAAAACACAGCCCCAAGTAAAAGTTTTAAACAGCAAGATGCGCTGAACATTTTTTTGCAAATATAAATAAAACCAGAAGCCAGTCCAAATTTACTGAGTATTCCATTATTATGTAAGTTAAAGTCTGAACACACACGATATTGGTCTTACGTGGAACTTGTTGCTCTAATTTCGTTTTAGATTCAGTTTCAGTATGTGTTTCATCAAACTCTTCCTGGGAATTTAGCGGTGGAACACGAACGGCCATTTCACCAATAGTGGGACGAATGTTAAATCTCAATGGGTCTTCAGCACGCTCCAAATTTCGGTGTTCAAGGTGTCGGTTAATAATTGCATGTGCCTGAAGAAAAATGTCGCCCACAATTTAAAAACAGTATTTTATTGTTTGTATTATTTATATATTTGGTGGACAAAATATTGCCTAAATGCTTATAAAGGTTCCACAAATAAAATGCAATTAAATTGGTTGATTAGAGCCACAAGAAATGCTGGGCCAGTACCCAATTACTCAGTATGTGCCAAACATTCACAGTGTGTATATTGATAAGCAACATGTAAAAGTCCAATGAAAGAATAATTAAACGCTGTGGTATGTCACTGTAACACAAACATGCTCAGGTGACCATCAAGTATTAACATGAGATGCTTGGTGCCAAGACAAACAGAAAATTTGGAGATTATGGTCCATTCCTTCTAACCAGCAACCGTACCAGCAAAGCAAACGATCCATAATTTTTGTCAAAGAACATGTTACCTTTTGTTTGTTGGTTATTATGTTTGGCTCGGTCATGAATTCTGTTATTTTGAGATTGTTTTTGATAGCATGAGATGCTGTAGATCGGGCGTGCATTGGTAATCGCACCTGAAAAATGTCACCAAATGTTCATGATGATACATAACACCAGCTAAAAAGACCTATCTTGTGCTTCACAATTATGAGGATATGTTGCAGAAAAATGTTTGCAGTTATGGAGAAAACTTTGTTTGTTTGCTTCAAACATCGAAATAAAATTAAACCTGATAAGCTCGATCTGTGAAGTCGACTTCTTGCACATCAGAAAGGTTTCGTACCCTGAAAATATAAAAAAAACTGATCAATGTAGCAATAACATTGATAATTTTAAAGCATTTCTATGCAAAGGTAAATTAAGCACTGTATTTGAACGGGAAAAAGTCTAGCCAATGCAAACAAATAAAACACCAAGCAAAACTGTTTGTCAAGAGTAAGTGATGCAAGCTATGAACAGTGTACCTACTGAGATATTTCAACAACAATCAAATTTTTTTAAACCATAAATCAAACTTGTTGGGCACAAAGCTACAAAGACACTGTCAACAGCCAAATTAATTGTACTTACACACGATTTGTTAACAGAGAATAAATTGTTTGGACAAGGAGTTCTGCAGCTCCTTGTTTACAATGAATTGTTCCGTCTATCATTTCTTTGGGTATGTTCAACTTCTTTTTTACAAAAAACTGAAATTCAAAAATTTGGGTCAGTCAAAGGCAAAAAATGATTTACAATTTTTTTTTCTGTTTTTAATGAAATAAGCCTACAGGGGCAAAAAGTTTTCTGTGTCAAATCTTACTCGTTCCAGCTGGGACCAATTTCCAAGCTTAGTTGGCAGTGATATGCCATTATCATAGGAATGCATCTGGATGTCTTGAGGATAGTACCATGAAAATATTTCTGCCACCAGAAATCCATTCGAAAAATCCCTGAGCAAAAGGGTAATTATTGCTTTTAATNTAGGTCAGTCAAAGGCAAAACTGATTTGCAATTTATTTCCTGTCTTTGCAATTTATTGAAATGAGCCTACAGGGGGCAAAAAGTTTCCTTTGTTAAATCTTACTCGTTCCAGCTGGGACCAATTTCCAAGCTTAGTTGGCAGCGATATGCCATTATCATAGGAATGCATCTGGATGTCTTGAGGATAGTACCATGAAAATATTTCTGCCACCAGAAATCCATTCGAAAAATCCCTGAGCAAAAGGGTAATTATTGCTTTTAATTTTTAGGGATGTAATTTTAAGTTGTTTTTCAGAATCAAGTAAATTTTCCCTGCAAATACCATTTTACCAGTTAAAATTTCTTGCAGTACCTTCTGATGTTCTTAATAGAGTACGTCAAATCCAAACTTTGCAGCCATTTTAACACTTCTCGTGGAACACCCGACTTTCTGGGCACTTCGTTGGGGATCGGTGCATTAGACATACTTAGCATAAAGTTCCAAAATTGCCCTTAATTGACTATGTACTCAGCGACCAAAGCAAAAAACACCAAAATACAGTTTTACTACAGTCGTGTACCTCTTAGCAACGATTTGGAATGTCCTTAGTAACTGGATGTGCTTGGTCAACCAGGCGGGTCCAAGATTTGCTTGATTTATTTGTTTTTTTGACCGGCTTAAACTCCAAATAATATTAAAAAACAAGGTTTTTCGTATGCGCTAATTTTTGGACATTCACGAATAAAATTTATACTTTCTGCATGCCACAAACACTGCAAAAATCGCCGGTATTTTGGCTGTGAACAATGATTTTNCGTGTACCTCTTAGCAACGATTTGGAATATCCTTAGTAACTGGATGTGCTTGGTCAACCAGGCGGGTCCAAGATTTGCTTGATTTATTTGTTTTTTTAACCGGCTTAAACTTCAAATAAAATTAAAAAACAAAGTTATTCGTATAAGCTAATTTTTAGACATTCACGAATAAAATTTACACTTTCTGCATGCCACAAACACTGCAAAATTTGCCGGTATTTTGGCTGTGAACAATGATTTTTGTGCCGTTTGTATTGCGAAAGTGCGCGAAAGTAAATAAAAAAGTTATTGCATATTTTCACCCTGTGGTTTAATGGGAAGTATTAATTTATTTGTATTTTAATTCAAATGTGTTTTTATGTACGATTAAGGAAATCTAAAGAAGCAAAAGTGGTTTTCAAAGCAGTTCGGCGCGCAAATGTTTTTCAAATTAAAGCAATGTTGCCGCAAGTGGTCAGATTTTACTAACTAACCTTTGACCCGCTTTTACTGTCCCGGATGTAGAGGTAACAACAGCCGCCATCTTAACGGAAGAATCGGAAAATAAAAAGCGTATTTGGGGTAATTTGAGCATCAATCGGCGAGATTAAAGTCTTGTTTTTGATTTATGAGGACAGTAGTTGAAAGTTTAGATGAAAGTGGAGTCCTGAGAACAGTTTCATGTTTTTACCGTAAAAGTCGACTAAGGGGCGCTGTTTCCTTTTGTGTCTACTGATTTTTTCCGAATAAAATCGCGGTTAAAAGGGTAATTTTCACCTTAATTGAAAAAGTTTTGGTTTGAGTGAGGACAGACCGGCAAACTGTGTCTTATATTTACAGATAAATTGTCGATTGGCAGTAAACTCCACCTTAACTCCAAGGTTGTTGATTTGTTTTTTAATGGATTCCTTTTTTATTTAACTTATTAAATTCTGCATAAAATTGTTTTGTGTGGTACAGTGTCATTAGTGTTGTTTTTTAAAATGTATTAAATTTGTCAAATAGACATATTTCTGTAAAAATACTTTGACTTTCGCTTTCAAACTTTTTTACCATCAGGCTTTACAAATTCGGTAGTGTGGTGGTATGTTTAGTCATACTGCAGTGCAAGGTATATTGGTTTGTTTTTTTAGTTCAGTCTCACCGGAGTGTGCATTGGCACAAGCTTTTTTCTGCATATTTTTATGTGCATTATACAGTTTGTCAATTTATACGATTGCTAAATCACAGTTTAGTTTAGAAAGACCTTTATATAATACAGCTCAAGTTGTCTTAAAATGTGGTCTATGTTGATGATAATAATGGTACAAAAGGGTGATTCATGCATTGGCTTGAGTAAATCTGTGATGAAACGTTTGTTTTACAAGCTTGCTGTTTATCCAAGCGATATGGATGTTACAATATGCAAATAGTGGTATTTGTTTTTTTGTATACACCACAGATTTTCACAAAACAAAACTTCAACATTTAAGTCAATGTTGTGACAAAGTATATTGCAATATTCACCCTGAGGAAGATGACCTGTGTACGACGTCAAAACGTCGGTACGCATAATACATTTGCCAGAAGAACATTCATAAATTTACATTGCATTAGTTATGACAAATAAAATTCAGTCCTGGTGTTGTCCACTTTGCAAAGATTTGAAATTTTAGACAATATATGCTGCTTTAGCTGACCATGTGGCGTATGCAAAATTTAAACACAGCACATGTGTAGGCTGGCTGTAGTAGTTCATTGCTGGTTACATTCAAATTTATTTTGAACCTTAAACACTTTATAACTGGTATTTTATTATTATGGTTTGTGTTTGACTTTAGCCTAAGGTATTGAAAGCTCATTAATTTACTAAATGTTCCATGTATCTCTTCTACTTTTCAGTGTGTATATTTATGTTTTATGCTGTACATTTATGAAATGCCTGTGGTGAATGGTTAACAGTATAATGCTGAAGCAATGCATTTTCACTGAACGTCTTTTGCAAAGTCCCCTTTCTTGAAGTCTGTATTGGGTATGTACCTGTATTATTCTGTTTATTACCAGAAACCTAACATATTGTTTCATAAAACTTTGTTCGATTTATGTTGTAACCTCTTGTAGGATAGTTACTGAACAGGTAAATACACTCTTTCTATGCTAGATCCATCCATAATGGCAGATGGATCTCCTCCTACAAAGAGACAGAAGACATCAGGTTTGATTATGTTTATGTTTCACTTTTTCTCTGTCCGATTTTCTGTTGTCTTACACTATTTATGTCAAGTTAGTGAAATTGAACAACATAGTGTGACAGAAATTCTTACATGCAATTTTGAAACTTTCTGATATATGCAAATAGCAGATAAAAAAACAGTAAGATCTACATTGCAAAGACTTAACCACATAATAAGGTGTGCAAAACCAACTAGATTCCAGATCGGGATGCTCAACATAAAATATTAAATCCCAAGGACTTACAAACGTAAATCCAGAATTGCTTTAAAACCTGAGCAGCTTCTCAGCAGTTTCAGTGTGAGGAAAAACATAGATCGAATATTAAATGCACTAGTTATACATTGTTACAGGATATCGAAAGGCTGGGTTCTTAAAGTTATGTTTTTACAGATGCCTTCAACCTGGAAAACGATCTTCCAGAGGAGCTCATCTATGGCACCTCATCATCGGTGCCAGAAAGCTCCTCAAACACTTCCATGGCGAGTGTAACAAATGTTCTGGCCCAGTCCCAGCCCCCGCCACCAATGGCTACCAGTGCGGCCGATTCCACCATAATGCCTGCACCCTCCTCCACCCAGGCATCGCACAAACAGCTCACTCAGCTTCTGCAAAACTCCCCTATCTATTCAGGGGGAACTCCCTCACCTGGTAATGTTGTGGTAACTAACAGCCCCCATCCTCCAAGACAGGCTTCTCAACCACAACCGAGCCCTGCTTCTTTATCTCTAAGTTCCATGCAGAGCCCAACTACAGGCACTAATATCAACAACATCAAGTCCCCAGTAAATGCAGCACTCTCCAGGTCTGCTGGAAATCTCCGCACCACTCCATCACCGAGAGTCCAACCTCCTTTGGCCATGTCCCCAGCTACCAACTCTCCAATGGTCCAAACTGGTATGACATCAGGTGTCACCTTTAATCGGAACACTGTGACTCCGCAGCAATTGAATCAACTCAATCAGACCAATAACATGGGGCAGGGAATGAACCCGGGGGTTCCCTCTCAAATCCTTATGAATGGCCCCATCCGTCCACAAATGCCCAATCATGCTACAATACAGGGGATGAATGTTCACAACAGGACTGCAACCCCACAGATGCAGAATAACTACATGGGTGCAACCTTGAGGAATCCAAATGCAAGTGCAATGGGCATGAAGGTAATAATGCAAATTCATTAATTTGGTTTATGTGTGAAACACCCAAGACAACATCCTTGTGAACAGAATTGTTTGTAAACTATTTGGAATCATAGGTTGAATAATGTAGTTTAAGACAAATTTGTTGCAAAAGTCTAAACAAAATCATGCATTACATCCAATGTTTTTTGCACCACACAGACTAACCTCAACTTTCAGAGGGGTGGCAACATGCAGCACATGCAGATGCCAATGAATAACAGCAGCATGATGAACAACAATAACATAAACAATATGGCCCTCGTGTCTCAGCAGCAGCAGCAGCAACAACAACAACAACAACAGCAGCAAGTTGGAATGCAAGGCATGATGTCACAGACTGCTAATATGTCTAATATTGGAGGCATAATCAATCCACAACTTGAATCTATGCAACGACCACAGCAACAAATGACCTATGGTCAACCCAAACCGGCTGGGGTACAACAGTTTAACATGGCAGGAATGCAGCAGACTATGCCAGGGAACCAAATGAACATGGTACGTGACAGGGTTTTTTACTTTGTTGTTGTTTGATTTAAAGCAGCTGGCTGTACAACCTTAGTGACATATGTGCATTGCCANGCAGACTATGCCAGGGAACCAAATGAACATGGTACGTGACAGGGTTTTTTACTTTGTTGTTGTTTGATTTAAAGCAGCTGGCTGTACAACCTTAGTGACATATGTGCATTGCCAGTGGTGTTTGCTTAGTGTTACGTTAAAGCAGGGATGTAATGGTAATGCTGCGGCACAATAGCATATTTATGCACTGTTTGTATGTATGTTGTGCGCTGAAACAGCAAATAGGGGTAAATGGCAGGTAAATGTGTTAATATTTGTCCCTATATACACTAATATATTCATATATTTTTCTTTAAATGCTGCAAGTGCAAATGGCTGGTAAAAAAATCGATGTAGTTGTGTTACCACATTTTGCAGTTGGACAAAGACAGGATATAGCAAAAGCACTAATAGCTTGACTGTAGCTCTTATCTTGATATTTCAAATTTCATAACCTAGATAAAAGTGGGAAGACAACTTTACTTGCAAATAACTCTGTGACATAAACATTTAGTACACTTGCGAGAACAGAATGTGCTGCCACAAGAACAGAACTAAGTTGCCCATACTAAGTTGTAAAAAGTAACACCATTATGAAATAGAGTACATGTTTTAAAAGGAACTGCAAATTTGGATTGGGTTATGGACAAACAAAAATGTACCTATTTTTCTTTGCAAGTCATTAAAATGGTTCTATAGGTTTACAGAAATGCTGTTGCACCCCTGAAACAGTCCATAACCCGTATTTTTTATTGTGCAATCAAGCTGCACGTTTGCACTCTACATTGCATCAAACAATATATTAAGCGGTATGTTTTTGTACTTTCAGGTGCAAGGTCAAAGCATGGGCAATGTCAATATGGGGCAAATGCAACAGAATCCAAACAGTCAAATGTTGATGCACCAGCAGCAGCAGCAGCAACAGCAGCAGCAGCAACAACAGCAGCAACAGCAACACAGAGTAAACCAAGTTGCACAAATGCAGGTAAACTGGATCTGGGATTGGCAAACTTTTGGTCCATGGGCTAATTTTTTTTTAATTTAAAGGCTGTGCGAGTGTGGACGAGAATTCCTGACAAATCACATGCGCTTTAAGATCTAGGCAAATTCAGGGGGGAGAAGTAAACTGGGTTTATGCGCCAAATTATAAATACATTTTAAGGATTTAGAATATGTTGCACAGAAAGTTAGATATTTATGTTTCATTAAGACTTTAAGCTTTACTGATACATATTTTTTTTAAATCTTGTTTTTGTCAAAAAGTCACTGTCATTTGTAACGCTGTCAATACCCACTAGGGTGCAAGGGCTGTGCTGCAATTTTGACAGCACCTTTTAAATTTGTGCCTATTGTGTGTTTTGCAGCAACCTGGAGGAGTACAACAGGTGGGACAACAAGTGAACAGGATGCCAACCAGCACAGGATCAAGCATGGTGGATCCCGAAAAGCGAAAACTAATTCAACATCAATTGTTCCTACTGTTGCATGCCAATAAGTGCTTAAAAGAAGTAAGCCTCAAAAGTTTGATTTAGAGTTATTTTTTTTTATTCGTTTTATTTGTGCATAATTTATTCCAAGGGACATTTTATTTATTTTCTCAATGTATGTTATGTGATATGGGATTTTATTGTTATTTTTTTAACAAACAATTTTTATTACTCTATTTTTTGAAACTTTTCAATACGTTTTTTTTTCAGTCAAACGGTGAAAATTCGTCATGCACTGTGCCACACTGTCACACGATGAAGACTGTCCTAACACATATGCACAGTTGCACAGAGGGAAAGCAATGTCAGGGTAAGGACTAAGATTACATCAAAATTATCCTTTGTGGATATATAAAACCACCCATTACAAAGAACAAAGCGAACTCCATTCGCAATAAAAAGAGCAAACACTGATCCCTTAAAATCATGTGGTAAATGTCTTTAAAAAGGAACTAAATGATGCAACCAATTCCACCTGCATGACTACTGCTGTATACAGAGAAATTGCCTAATTCCTAACATTAATGAGGATGTTTTTTATCCCAGTGGCTCACTGTGCTTCATCACGGCAAATCATTGCACATTGGAAGCAATGCAAGCGCGACGACTGTTCTGTCTGCTACCCCTTGAAACAAAATCAAGGCAACAGTTCATCTCATCAAGTAACCTCTGCAACCAACATGGGACCAAAGCCAGCTCCATTCAACTCTGCCCCCACATCCATGCCCATCACCTCATTAACTATGACAAACCCACAAAGATGCAAGTCTTCTTTTTTGACACATATTGCGTAGAATTTTCTGTATGATGAAGTACAAAACATATTGTAAATAGATAAAAAATGTTTACATTTTGGAACAAAGCAGGATTTTCCATTGAGTGTTACAAAGTATTTGCATTTTTAAGCTGTTGATCAATATATACTTCAACTAATGGCTGGTACTCATGTAAAAAAGCTTTGGCTCAGCAAATAGTTGCTTTAACATTTTAATATTATCCTCTTTCTCTCTCTCTCTATCCCCTAGAACATATCAATGTGTTTTCTGCATGATCTATGACCTAACTGAAAACGCCAATTTTTGTTCAGATCCTAATGACCAGAACAGCCAAATGAACATGGTGAACCAGAACCACAAGATAAACATGCCAATGCCCGACTGCACAGTTGACGCTCCTTCCTCACAAATGCAGAAGACCTCGATGTCTCTTGATCGCGACAAAGTGCAGGAGGTCTTGGGTCTGAACAGTTCATGGAAACCTAAGCCAGCTCCGTCAGGTTTGTGCATCATGTTTGGTTTATCAAAAATTATCACCTTGAGGAAAATTATTTACCGAAGAGAATAATCCTTACAAAAAGTCCATCACTTAGTGTTTAGTGTTAGAGCACTGCTGACTGCTGAGGTAAAGGCCAAGGCTGAGTTTATTCTCACTCGAATGTTGCAACTAGTGCACATTTTTGCACTACCCACTCAACCAGCGTCTTTGTAATGAAAACCCTATTTTTAGACAACAACATGATGCTTGGGTCTGGGGGAGCCATAGGCGGTGGTCCTATCGACAACTCCATGCAAAATGCAAATTCCATCAATACCTCTGTCTCAGGGTAAGTACGAAATATTCTGAAACATTTGCTGTGTTGAATCATAATCACTAAGCCTGATATTCGTTTAAATGTTTGTCTGTTTATTGCAGCAGTGG
>QXVZ01013441.1:0-16346 GCA_008931825.1 Phallusia fumigata | reverse complement strand
GGATCGTTTCAATACAAACCCGTGCGCAGTTCTGTTGGCATGGGTTATGGACAACGATTTCTTTAATATTGTCAAAGACATTGGTCTTCCATTTGGTGAAATGTGAGAATGCGTTTCAGAACGTCAGTTAAACTTCCTCTAGTTACCGAATTAATAGAAGATTGCTGTCCCTAATTTCGATCCACGGCGATTCAGATGGAATTTTATCTCTGGTCATTATAAAAATTGATCACGCAAGCGAACTTTGCCCGGGGGTTTATGCCAATATTTAGGTGCGTGGTGCGAATAATTTGCCACCCCACCATACGGTGGTGAGCTGTAAAGCCGACGCAAGTTGAGACTTGGAACGTACATTTCCCATTCCGTTTAGCTCGTTACAGCTGTTAACAGTTAAATCACCTTCGGCGATGTTTGATTGCCACGGCCCGACTGTTTACGTCTGGCAGAGGTGTCGTAAAGGCCGTTGCCATTCAATCGAGTGCGTCGCGTAGTGCTGACGAAAGCGGGCACTTGTTCTCAGGCAGGAATCCAACGTTATATGACTTGATGTTTATAACCTCCGACACTTGTTTGCTTTTGTCCCGGGGTCGCGTTGACCTGGCCGGAACACGACCAGGTAACTTCATCGCCTTTTTGTGCCGACCCGCGCGACACCGGTGTCCCACAACAAACTCAAAGTATTGTATCCTTCAGGCACTGGGCTCTGTTTTAAACTGCGTTAAAACAAAAGACTTTATGCTTGGATACATTGCCCGGGTATCGTCCTGCCCGCACAGTCGAATCCACAGCTGCTAAAAACAACTATAAACAAACTACTAATTTTGTGCTTTTTCAAAACTTCCAAGTGACTGTGAACCCGTTTGCGGCAGTCGGGTCTTATTAGGATCTTGTATGTTTTCGTTTATGATTTCTTGCCGAAGATAAATGTTGTTTTACCCCATTTCATCAGGTCAACACGACGCCAGCACGGCGGAACATTCATGCCGATTACGCAAGTCGTGTTGCTCGGGTGAGGCGGAAATCTTCCTCAACTGACAAGGAAGGTGAGTCTTGCCAATGGAGTAAAAATGAGCAGTATCTTGGTGTGGTTTTAATAGAAGTACACTGTTTTTAAACAGTAAAAACAACCTAGGAGTTTTTGCAGACTAACTGCAGGATTAACATTGCTGCAAAATATCGTGGCGGAAACCAAAAAATGTTCAGTTGATATCGCGCCGTGTTTACTGGTTCCGCTCAATTTGCACATTGTGTCAGTCTTTGGACGTTATGGCCATCACTGCAAAATGTCCCACACGACCAGGATATAAGACTTTTTTTACATATGCGTGGCAATTTTGCGGATCGAGGTGTCCGTCGCCTGGTGTTTTGTTGTTATAGTCGAGAGCAGCTGTGGTCCCTGCCGTCATTAAACCGCCACCTACGTAGACCAGGCCCCAGCCAAGTATTTTCGGTTGCGGTTGAGCGTCTTAAAAGCACATTACTCAAACTGCAAAAGTGCACCTTGCTTCCAGTGCTGCCCACAAAGTGCGCAAGCGTTTTAAATCCAAACTAACATACATTCCATACATATTTTTCCAACAGATCCGATTTATGGACCTTACGGCTAACATACTGAAAATGCAAGATCAACTTTATCAATTTAACAATTTACAAAACGTTTTTTAGAGTGATTAATGTACTTCATTTGTTTAAAGCCTCCGCAAACAGCCCGGATTCTTCCACTGATCGATACGAGGGGGTGATAATGAGGAACAAAACGAACCAGTCCGAAGTGTTTACCAGTCAACAGACAAGCGTCAGACCGAGAAGACGGAATAGAAACCGCTATAGCATGGAGCTTTCGTCCACACCAAGCAGTTTACAATCTAACGGAATTGCCAGAACAAAACGTCCGTCCTCATTCGCTGCATCAACCGGCGACCAACTTTGGCCCGAAAACAACATGGTTTGTGCGAAATCGGATGCCCATGTTAGGCACTCGCCTTCCGATTTGACGCCACCAGGGCAGCAACAAGGTAGCTTGGAACAATTAAAACTTGACAATGTGCAAGCAAAGCTGAGAAACCACAGTGTGGCAGTCTGTCAGGAAATGCGGGATGGTTCTCCAGTACAAAACAAAGACACTCACAGGTAATCTACAGTCCATGAGCAAATATAATGTATTAAACATTTAAAAACCTTAAAAATCGCACGCCAAAGATATCAGTTACCATGCGAGCATGGGAATAAAACGCTTTGTAGGAAAGTGATTGTGTGAAACACTCGTGTATTATAGCCGTGTGATGCAATAAGGTAATTAGAATCTTAACTTTAACAATGGTAT
Source organism: Phallusia fumigata (assembly GCA_008931825.1). NCBI lineage: Eukaryota > Metazoa > Chordata > Ascidiacea > Phlebobranchia > Ascidiidae > Phallusia > Phallusia fumigata. Next base: position 14,023 of record QXVZ01013441.1, on the reverse strand, counting down.
TTATGTTTGCTTCCAAACGTCCTTTATCCATTTAGCTTGATTTTTTTAGGTGCTCGTTAAACTTGGACTACTTGCGAAGTGGGAGTTTATTGGATCGTCTGACATTCATCGCCTCACTTCCGGGTCCAGAAACCACATTGGGTAGTAAAAGCATAAGCAGCAGTTTGACTGGAATCAGTACTCCCCATTCAACTTTGCTCACCACAGGCGGTTTAGGTTCAATTCCCCGATTTAGCCTGTCTTCTAGCTTTGCATCTGTGTTCGGAGACGAAGCAGCCAAACTGCAAAACTTAGAAAGCAGCGTCGATGTTCCAACGGTGACTGAAGAAGCCAGCCCCGCACCATCCCCTGAACCCCAAGTTGAACCATCCAAGATGAGTTTGCGATTGCGGCGAACACAATCCTTGTGCAGGGACCATTCAACATTAAAGATCCACGAAATTAACCGAAGATCTGTTTCGCCGTCATTCGAAAGCACCAACTTCGGCCCCTCCCCGACGCAGGAACAAAACGACGGAAACAGGAATCCAAGGCAGCTCGAAAGGCGTTTTCAGTCGCTGCGTGATTTTTCTACACTGCGTTGTCAGCCCACAAAACCAACCACACCAAAACCACGGAAAATGAGTTCTGGAAGCAGTTGTACCTCCCTTAACCGATTCAACTTTCAACTGTCGCAGCAGAATTTGGCAAATCACGTACAACCAAGCTGTCCAGAAAACAGTACTTCGGGTATGTGGATAATTGGCATGTGATAAAAGTGCACTGTTTTTTTTCGTGTTTGTATGGTGATAAATATATTGACTGACTCAGGTGGTCCAGCTATAAATGTCAACAGTTACTTGCCTACTATGCTTTTAGTGCAAATAATGGCGGTGACATTTTCACGACCGTATTATTGTGTAAGTTATATATATCTCGTAAGATCACTCAACCGAAACATGATATGCCAAGCTATTTGTTCACATGTTGTCGGTTCGGTTCACAGTACCTGACGCGAGTGTTTTCTAGTTTCTGGCGAAGCTCCGTTACTCGATTTTAGCGAGGTGTTGCCCAAAGCTTCGGCGAAGAATGCTTCGATAAGACGAAGAATGTCGCTTCAGTTTTTAAGGTCGATGAACCCTGACGACGCGAAGACGGTCAGCCCTACCGCCACTGCCAAGGTTTTTATGTTTGTCAAGGATCAGTATGTAAAAAGTCACCCTAGAAGTCTCATAGAATAATAATGAAGAAATATCATGTTTTTCCGTAAAGCGAAAATCACTAATTCACAAGTTTTCACACTGCTTTTTTTGATGCCGTTTGAATTGGGCTCAAAAAAATTCCTGAATTTGGTATGCCAACTCAACTAACTGCATTTGACCTGTTGTTGTGAGGATTTTATTTCCCGAAACTATACACTACGCACTTGAGCACTTGCACCACAGACGCCGACTCACGGCAGTGTTTTCAGGATAAATTGATTCATGCCTGTGTCGTTGATTTTATCACACGGCTTTCACAAGTTTGTAGTGAGACACTCGGCACCAGCTATTTGCACGACGCTTGGTTATTGACTTAACACCGATCTTTGTACCTCGTAGATCGTTGACGGGTGGAAACGCCACTCATTAGCTGAGTTGGATATCGAGAAGGTAAAAGTAGCAATGGCAAAGTGGAGTGTTGTCAGCAATGGTGTATCCAACGGCAGTCGCAATAACAGACGACGTATTCGACCCCTTTCCGAAGTTCAAAACTTGAGGTAAGTGTTCGTGATTGTTTGTTAAATAACGTCTATTTGAAATTAGTCCATTTATCTCACTATTTTTGTAGATGGGAAGTCCATGCTATACCAGAACACAACGAACTGTCGTCGCCCAATCGAACCGCTCAGACAAACTGCTGTGTCAACCGTCCACAAAGTTTACATTTAAAAAGTTACATTGCCGCAGCGCCATCGAGCGGCCATTACTCTGATGCATGTAAAGATTGTAGGACGCAGCGATCACAAGCAAAGTTCGGACAGAGGAATGATGCACAGATTAATATGTTGGGTTCAAGCTTTAGCGAAGAAAATCTTACGTTAAATGATGACGTGAGTCTTATTTTCCATCGTGTTAAATTATCAATCTCAAATATCCAAATGTTTCAAAAACGTTTAGCGGACAAGGGACTAACAAATACACATGTGAAAAAAACATTTATGTTTCAATAATTAATAACAAATCGATCATTTTAACTTTACAGGAAATATTGCCGAAAGCACCACAACCACAACGCTCTTTCTCGGTGATCGGGGGATTAAACTCCTTGCCGGAAAGCCTAATGAAATTTTATCCGTCTAAAGTAAGAAGTTTTGCATTTTATTTTACCTATGAGAGGGGAAACAAGCAGTTTTTTAGTAAACGCGCCAGCATATAGGCTTGCTTCCAATAAGTTTGTTTGAAATGTGATTGATAACTATGTTTATGGGACCCGTCTAGAAAGCGACTACTGCTTGTCAACAAAGTAAAATCTTTATATTCACCTCAAGGTCAAACAGAGGACTTACTTTCTGCTTTTGTTTTCAGTACTACGCCGAAATAACTTGCCCATGCCGAACCTCCGTTTATTCTAATTCGCGTAACACCGGTCACTTATCACCGTTCGGTCACGGCCTTCATGCCTACTTCGACAACAGACGCGAAATCAGCATGTCAGGTACGAAGTGATTTTTAAAACATACCCAGAGCTTTCGGATTGTCCTTGTTAAACGTTTTTTTTAATGAACATCAAGAGATACATTATAAGTCCAAAATACATCAAAACTTTGCAATAATTAGCCTGCGCGTACAGCCTCAACAAACGCCAGTAGGCGCTATTGTGACCTTCCGTACAGCATTGTTCAAATTCAAATGAGAGTTATTTCGGCCACAAAATTCCAAGCGAATATCCTCGTCAACAATCATGGCAGGAGGTTATTTTAAATGTGTCCACGGGGTTATTTAAAATACGCCGCAGCCAGCAAGGGCACGAAAGCAACGCAGGGTATTTCAGATTTTTATGAAGCAGTACCAAGTTGTGGAAAACAGTTAACAGCATTATACCAGCTGTGCAATGACAAAGTTCTTAGATGTTGATAGTACTATTAATAGCCTGGAACGGATAAGATTTTCTTACGTCGTGTTGTGCGTGTAGCAGCTGAGCAATGCGCCGACGATGTTTTGATGACGTATATTAATGCGTCAGCCACCGTGGAACGAGGATCGTTGTCCCGCTGCGTTTTTGTATTCATTTTCATGCAATGGACCTTTTATTTTACAAGCATCGTATTATAAACGCTTTTTGCGATGTTTTATAAAACTACCAATATTCCCACGCAAGGCGATTGTAAAACTGTTTCAAGAAATCTTCGTTTTTATTTTTGTTTGTTTAGTAGCTTACATCGTTGTCAAATAAAAGTGTATATTTTGGTTCTTATAAACGTTACAACAACATGGATGTCTGTTGTCCTAAGTCATGTTCATACTTAAGTGGTCATTGCATACTATATGATGGAATCTTGTGTATGGTCGTTTTACAGGCAATTTTCACATTATAGCTTCATAAGCATAAGGCGATATCCAATAATGCGGAAACGCTACTGCAAGGTATATTATTTTGGGTGCGTGGAAACAGCAGCGTGGCGGATTTTCGTTGTCCTGGCGTCAAATACTGTGTTGCATTATTTATGCCGTTTATGCGGAATCGATGTGGTCTCCTTTCCAATTTCGTGGGGCATTACAATTTGTCAGGTGAACATGTGGTAAGGAGGNCCTTTTCTTTTACAAGCATCGTATTATAAACGCTTTTTGCGATGTTTTAAAAAACTACCAATCTTCCCACGAAGGGCGATTGTAAAACCGTTTCAAGAAATCTTCGTTTTTATTTTTGTTTATTTAGTAGCTTACATCGTTGTCAAATAAAAGTGTATATTTTGGTTCTTATAAACGTTACAACAACATGGATGGCTATTGTCCTACATCATGTTCATACTTAAGTGGTCATTGCATACTATATGATGGAATCTTGTGTAGGGTGGTTTTACAGGCAATTTTCACATTATAGCCTAAGCATTTGTCGACAAGTCGATATCCAATAATGCGGAAATGCTACTGCAAAGTATATTATTTTGGGTGCGTGGAAACAACAGCGTGGCGGATTTTCGTTGTCCTGGCGTCAAATACTGTGTTGCATTATTTATGCCGTTTATGCGGAATCGATGTGGTCNGCTACTGCAAAGTATATTATTTTGGGTGCGTGGAAACAGCAGCGTGGCGGATTTTCGTTGTCCTGGCGTCAAATACTGTGTTGCATTATTTATGCCGTTTATGCGGAATCGATGTGGTCTCCTTTCCAATTTCGTGGGGCATTACAATTTGTCAGGTGAACATGTGGTAAGGAGGCAAGCGTTTTGTAAAACACATTTTTTGAACATTGAGTTAAAATTTGGTTTTTGGCAAAACTTGCGTTTTAATTTAATTTTGTGGAAAAAGGTGTGGAGTATTTATTAATGTAAGAAAAGCAGGGTATTATTGGACGCATAACGTCGTTGTTTAAGATAGATATCATAATATGTGACATGTCGGCTTGTTTTGACGAAGTTACTCAGGCTTGTACGTAGAAAAATCCCTGTGGTGCAGAATTCTCTGGAATTCTTTGTGTGATGTGAATGGCGACCTCTAAAAATAACTACATTTAAAGTGCTTGGATTGCGCAAAACGTGAAGCGACAATCAATGCGTCTGTGCGCTGACGGTGGCTCTGCCAATTCGGGTTTGCAAAGTGGGCTGGGGGGGGCATGTGTGTTATGTCACGCCGCACACTGTCACTGACGTACTTCGTTGATTTTTCGCGAAGCGCAAAATCACGATGCTGCGAAATTCGGCGCTTTTTCCTAACCAGATATTAGTTGCTCGCGTAGCAGCGCGAGGTGGCAATCTTCTTCCGAAGCGCTGCTTGAAAACAACTGAGTGGCTCAAACGGATGATTCATACCTTGTTGTCGAAGTGATAGCGCTGTTCATAACAGCATCACTTTTTTCGATGCGTCAATCATAAGCGTTTGCATCGGTCATAGAATCAGTTCTTTTGTTGCAGTCGTGATACATAAGCGTTGGATAGGTAATTTGTAAAGCTAAACGAGACAGGTGTTGAAGCCAAGATGCAACGGTTTCTGCTCTCCGTTGGAAATGGATACGCGAACAAACTGATACGAAAGCATTCTTTGAAGCGCGGTGCAAGGAGCGCACCCAACTCCCCCAATAGTGTTAGCAATCAGGGAGAAAATACGTTTGAATATATGAAGAAGACTTCCAGTGAAATTGAGGTTTCACCACGAAGTCCAGTGATGACGCGAATGAGATCAAGTTTTCGCCGACTCAAAAGATCAAAAAGTGCAAAGCGGGCAACAAAACGTAAGCTAAAAAGTTTTATTTTGCGGATTTTATCGCAAATCAATCCACCATCGTTAGGTTTTGTTACTTGTTTAATCGTTTTCCCTCCTCAACGCTATATTTTTGTGCAAGAAATGAGCAATTCATGGAAACTAACTATCACGTTTCTCAACTTTGTCGTAAAAATGGTGGGTATAGACACAAAGATGGACTTGTTTCTTTTAGTTGCAAGATTGTAACCGAGCGAAAAATTGTTACACGTCTGTGGATTTTTATTCTCAAAAATGTCGCAATACTTCAAACGCAAATAGTAATTGCCTCACGCACTGCGTGGCCTTTTGGTCACACTTACGACATTTCGAGACCATCACGATTCCTCTGCCCCGATTTCTTAGAAGATTTAAATCTCAAAGTCTGTTTTGAGACTTTGCGTCATGTGATTTAAAGTAAATGTATTAAAGCGTTGTAATCGTCTCTGGAAAATGGTAATTCCCTTGTCTTAAGATGTCTGGAGCGCAAGAAGTTAGACAGCTTGTGGTGAATTAATTACCAAACCTCGTGATTTTTCTTAAGTTATTGACGGTAGTCAAAACTAATACAATTTGTATAGTGTAAAAACGTATGCTAAAGAAACACCACCCAGCCTGTGTCTTCCTTTTGTTTACGAAACGAATAAGTGTTGTTGTATCGTGGGAAGGCACTTAACTCAATCACATAATATCAGGTGCAAAGTGCCGCCTCTGGCAAACTTGAAAAACATGTTTGCGACGTAGTACACGCATCGTAAACTCGAGACGCCGATGGATGCGTATTGCCTTCTGCCGTCCGTGGGTGCTAAAACAATGTTCACTGTGACCAATGACACTTAAGATAAATGCCGACGAATGCTCTTTAACGTGTAATTATACATTGGGTCAATCGGACGAAACGTCCTGAAAACATCCTTATCCAGTTTGAGAAGTCGGTATGTTCCTTTCCGATTTTTTTGAAAAAAACATTAGACATGTATGCGTTTGTTACGATGCCAACTATTTTGGCTAACCGTAATGAAGTAAATTATGTTTCAAACTGAAGCGAAGAAAATGCTTCTGTATAAATTAAAGACATATGCAATATTTGCGTGTACATGCAAGCATTTACCGAGACATATGACCCATTGGGTGCAGCATCTACCTACATTTGGTGCAGGTCCAATTGAACATTTCTGTGTTTTGGTTGATGTGTTATCGTTCATATTCTGTTAACTCTAGTCACCATTGACCTACAGGAAGAGTGTTCAAACGTGAATCGTGGTATTAAACGGCTGCGGGTAAAATTCTCACCTTGGCCCTTCGGTGCAGACTGCCCTGCAGTTACCTGTCTAATCGGTGATAAGGTAGTGCGATTGTGCGTAGGTCTTCAGTTCAACCGATGCTATAAAACAAACGAGCGAACTGAAAAGCACCCCGCAGCAATCGATAATTGCTTGCCGCTGCGCCGCGAATGCACTGAAAGCACTTGTAAAGAAAAAAGGCATTCACGTTGGTGCAATCGATACGACTGTAGTTCGGTTTAGATTCGCTGAGATTGGTTCAAACAGGTTCATTCTTTATTAGTGATCAATTTACTAGCTCGTGCCTGAGATTAGAGGATCACACCTTAATAGCGCGGGGGCATTTTAGACGTCGGATTAGGCTGAGCTGGTTGTGTGTTGACCGTTGGTTAGCAAATGTGCACTGAGGGTGTTACAGAACAGTTGTTTTGTTACAAGTTAGTTTGTGAGTTTCAAAATGTGTCTAGTTAGGATTGGTTTTGTTTGTGTTTTTGGTAGATTTTAGTTGGCTGTGTTTTATGGTTTCAAAGCTGAGTTTTTGCCCAACTACTGATACGTACCCAAATTGAAATGACACATAACAGACCGAAAGACTTCTTGAAGACTTTCTGAAAGTAAAAACTTCTCCGACCCTTGCAATGTCGCTTGCGTCGAACTTGGAGCAAGTTCCCGAGGAAACCATCAGACAAGACAAAGAGTTGTCCTTTAACAAAAGAATCTCCTCGCAATCAATATTTAGAGCCTTCAGCAAGCGCAGTCGATTTCGTTTGCGGAGTTCAGCGGGAAGTGTCGACAAACCGGGGGCTTCGACCTCCTTTGTTTCTCCCAACAATGGCAGTTTTATGAACCAAGTTTACAGTCCTCGGCGGGAGTTGCTTTCTTCCGTTAGTTCACCCATCGGAGGCTACCGCGGAGTTATTTCCCGGGACATGACTATTCGCCGCAGCTTTGAGGTTAAGCGGGATAGCAAGGCCGTCGGTAGTCGATACACACCGCAATGCACGAGAGCAAATCACGATCTGTCGTTGAATATCGCCCGTGAGCGAATCAAATCTTCCAACGTTTACGCTGAAGCCTTGGATAGCGATAACGAAGAAGACGATGTTTTTTCCACAGATTCGTTTAGGCCGATTAACAAGCCGCTGACACGCAGCCACACGCACCCAAAGCAGAAAACTAAATCAATTTCTAGTGGCTGTAAGTTGCTGTGTCCAGTCAACTCGAATATGTTGGCTGTGTGATATCATTTTTAGGGCGCACTGTCAGACTATTGCGGATTGCAATCAAATCCTTCCTGTATTGATGCTGACGTAGTGGTATCTGACTGGCGTTTCCTAAACGGATGTTTTGTATTCTGCAGGCATCTCAAACGAGTCCGGATATGGCACGATGACAAGGAAAGGTTTTTATGCAAGAACAGCTGAAGATGAAGACGTCTTTACGCATGCAAACTCAGCACAGGTAAGGAGAAGTTTTTTTGTCAGTGCAAGTTTGCATTTACCAGACTGGTAGTCCAGCTGGTGTAAAGTGTAAACCCAATACAGCGTTAGGATCTTAATAATTTTATTGCTGCGTGGTCCTTTAATATAAAATTTAAATACCGATATTAATGAAATCGGATTTGAAAGCATTAAATAGACCACGGCTGAACGGATTTAATTGTTTTGTGTCACGAACAACTTGTGCATGATCCACAGCGCGATGAGCAGAGTTCCAACATCGGCAACGAAGATGTTCTGTTTGTCGAGGCCCTGTGGGATCACGTGACCATGGACAACGAAGAGTTGGGTTTTAAAGTTGGGGACGTGATTCGCGTCATCGACATGACGAACTCTGATTGGTGGTGGGGTGAACTGGAATCTAACGAAGGCTGGTTTCCTGCTACGTTCGTCAGAGTAAGTTGACTAGATTTTGACGAGTCGCCGTTTTTTGTCACTGAACAATTTTCAGACATGTGTTGATGTTTGTAATATTTTGCATGCAAAAAAGAATATGCAAACCATTTGCACTTGTATGATTGTGTTCAAAGCATTTAAGTTTTATTTGCAAGTATCAATCATAATCATGGATATAAATTTGATTTTGTTTGCAGATTTCAGTAATCTCTTGCGGGTCTTGCCATGTAATAACGATTTGCAAAATTCACAGATTTTGGTGAATCAGCATTTGCACGAAGATGTGGAAGGAATCGAAATCATCGTCACCCCGTCACCGAGCGTTCGGAGCGATGTCGTCAGCGATATGTCACGTGACTCGGTAGTGCGCAGCCGTTCGTCGAGCGACGACTTATGTCAGTGCACCGAGCGAAGATCCAACCCTTCAATTCACTGCTCAATATGCGGACGCCCACTGCGGGAAGCACACGAAACCCCAAAGTCCCGCTCGACCACATCTCCCCCTAAGGTCCAGGAAACATCTCCCCCTAAGGCGCTGACGATCAACACCCGAAAGCAATCCCTGTGTAGGGAAACCATACGCACCAACGTGATTGAAGAAATCGTGAACTCTGAGAAAGTGTTTGTGGGTCACCTGAAAGATGTCGTCCAGGTAAATTAATCACGAGTAAAATGAATCATCTTTAAATTTGTTTGCTTGTGAAGTCAGGGCGCCTTATGCTGTTTTCACATCAAGGAAGTATTTAAGACATGCGGTTGCGCATCTTCTAAGCAGTTCAATTCGCCTAAGCATCCAACAAAAACGATTTTCTACTTTTAGGGATACTTGGCACGCTGCAAAAATCGACCCGACATGTTCAGCGACGAACAGATTTCAACCCTCTTTGGCAACATCGAACAAATCTACTATTTTCAAAGAGATTTTTGTAACAAGCTGGAGAACGCTGTTAACCGATCGTGCGTTTCATCCTCGGAAATTGGAAACATNCACAGATTTTGGTGAATCAGCATTTGCACGAAGATGTGGAAGGAATCGAAATCATCGTCACCCCGTCACCGAGCGTTCGGAGCGATGTCGTCAGCGATATGTCACGTGACTCGGTAGTGCGCAGCCGTTCGTCGAGCGACGACTTATGTCAGTGCACCGAGCGAAGATCCAACCCTTCAATTCACTGCTCAATATGCGGACGCCCACTGCGGGAAGCACACGAAACCCCAAAGTCCCGCTCGACCACATCTCCCCCTAAGGTCCAGGAAACATCTCCCCCCAAGGCGCTGACGATCAACACCCGAAAGCAATCCCTGTGTAGGGAAACCATACGCACCAACGTGATTGAAGAAATCGTGAACTCTGAGAAAGTGTTTGTGGGTCACCTGAAAGATGTCGTCCAGGTAAATTAATCACGAGTAAAATGAATCATCTTTAAATTTGTTTGCTTGTGAAGTCAGGGCGCCTTATGCTGTTTTCACATCAAGGAAGTATTTAAGACATGCGGTTGCGCATCTTCTAAGCAGTTCAATTCGCCTAAGCATCCAACAAAAACGATTTTCTACTTTTAGGGATACTTGGCACGCTGCAAAAATCGACCCGACATGTTCAGCGACGAACAGATTTCAACCCTCTTTGGCAACATCGAACAAATCTACTATTTTCAAAGAGATTTTTGTAACAAGCTGGAGAACGCTGTTAACCGATCGTGCGTTTCATCCTCGGAAATTGGAAACATATTTATTGAGCATGTAAGTGAAAGAAACAATTCACTGATCAACACGTATACCACAATTTGGTAAAAATATGTTTAATAATGTTTGATATATTTAATTTGTATGTTACTTACAGAGGGAGGGATTCGCGATTTACTCTGGATACTGCAACAACCACCCGCAAGCTTTAGCGCTTTTCTCCCAACTTCTTGCGCAAAAGAAGTACATGCACTTTTTCGAGGCGTGCCGTCTGTTGCAGCGGATGATTGACATTCCATTGGATGGTTTCTTGCTTACACCAGTCCAAAAAATTTGCAAATACCCCCTGCAGGTCAGTACCCAACCTATGCATTTTTAAACAACGACCTTTCGTACTTAACTCACAATAGTAATTTTTTTTACCACAAATCGTTTGTAAACCCTAACTGTTTAGCTTTTTTAACCCTCGCAATCACCTGTTACAGTTGGCAGAGTTGCTAAAATACACGTCATCCGAGCATCCAGACAACATACCAGTGCAATCAGCATTAGAAGCAATGAAAGGGGTAGCACGGATGATTAATGAACGAAAGCGTCATATGGAAAATATCAAGAAGATTTCACTCTGGCAGTCATCGATACTTAATTGGCAGGTAAGAATTAATATGCATATTGAGATTATTCATATAGCTTATGCGTTAGTCACCAAATAGGAAACGATGTTTCACCGGCGCCCTTTTTATCCCGAAATGTTCATGCTGCAGATTTTAATTGAGTATAATTTCAGGACAAAAGTGTTTTGGAACGAAGCAGTGAGCTGGTACATTCTGGTGAGCTGTACACCCTCTCTCAAACTAAAGGAAAACCGAAATGGAGGATGGCCTTTTTGTTTGATCACCAAATGATTTTATGCAAAAAGGTAATAGTTTACCTTTTTCAATTAATCCAAAAATTAACATACGAAGATTTTCAACGTCATCTTACAAATACTTGACAAAAAAACTAGACATACCCATCCAATGTTCGAGTTTTTGTCATTTTATCCTGTGCGTTTTTGTCAGGACATTCTGAGGAGAGACCTTCTTTACTACAAATCCCGAATCGACCTCGACACATGTGAGGTTGTGCAGTTGGAGACAGAATCGCCAAGTAACAGTTCTATATCCGCCAACGACTCGATTTCTGGGGTGGCGCCGTTTCAAAGGGGCTGGAAAATTGTTGACACTGTCACCTCAGAATCTGCAACTATTTACTGTAAGAACGAAGACGATTTTGAGAAATGGACAAAGGCATTCAAAGCGGAAAGAAAACTGTAAGATTATTAGCAAACTTCTGATTTCTTTACGTTTGTGAGTTCTTATCCATTTAATTGTACATTGTAGTTCTGAAGTGAAACGAAACGACATATCAGAAGCTGAAGAATATTTGGCAAGAGATCTTGTTCAAAAGACCGCGTTTTCCCGACGGCCAAAAGGCAAATACTTTTTATTCTTGAAATTTCTTCTAAAATTTTCACTTTGTAACCCGACTAAATGTATTTTTAGAATCCTCATCAGTTCGTCAACCAATGTCTTACCGTTACCGCGTGAAGATGGCACAAAGAGTTGATGTCAATTCAAAGCCGAAAAACGATTCTGTGCCATCTGAGAAATCAGCAGGATTTTTTAGCAACATGGCCGGCAAGCTAACGCCGTTTCGGCGCGCCACCACGCGGGAGAGCAGTTTTGTTTTTTGAGCTTAGTCTTACGTTACACACCAGTTGGTGGAGAATCCCTCGGAGCGATTGCGATACACATTGGTTGTGTGTCCGCTTGCCAATCCACTGTTTAACATTTTATCGGTAAATATTGTTTCTACGTGTTGGGATTTAAATGGTAAAACACTGTATCCATCCTCCGTTATCTTCCAATAGCTAAAAAACTTTTCGGTTTTTGTGACCTTTTTTAAGAAAGTTACAGTAAGTATAATGTTACTACGATGTAGTATGCACAGGTGGTGTTGTGTATCCTGGTTTGGTTTGCGGCTATTGGCCTCTTTCTTTACTTATTTTATTTTCCACTGTGTGACCTCACGTTAATCGCGTTCCAATTCGTGAGCGGTTGTTTTTTGAATGTTTTACCAGTTCTCTTTGCGACAGCGAGGGCTGTTAAGAAAACAATGTTTGACACCCTTGCAGCGATTATGTGTCTGTCCTTATTTTGCTGTTGCCCGCTTTCTTATTTCAATAAAACTTGTTCGAGATTACACTTTGTAGCGCAGGTGTCAAAAAAACATTGCGCGATGTCTTGCAGTTTATTTATTCGCAAAAAAGAATTGCATCCACATTGAGGCCACAAGTATAACAGAATATATTAAGAACTAATACTCCACAAGTAACAATTATGAAGAAGTACAATAAAAGAGATCAACAGTGATGCATAATTTGAAAAATATTTGCAGTTATCAACAGTTATTGAACAAGAAACATAAAAAGTCAATGGTCTGGTTTACTGTTTTCCAGTTCTAACATTTCCTCACAATTAGTATTAAATCGTCCTTGGGAACTTTCTAAAAGATCAGAATTAACTACTGTAAAGTTTCCATTGTTGTTCTTTAAATGGTAGTACAAAAGTATGGCAATTGCCACAAAAATCCCTATGATGTCCATTGTAATCCAAATACCAAGAAACTGTGCTTTTGTCATATGCCACAAAGTTTTCTGTGTATTTGTGTACACATCGCTGTAATCAGTAGTTACAGCCCAAACTCCCTGGCACCATGATCTACTAAAGGCCCATGCTCCATTTACTGTATATGCAATGATTCTAGTCCCATAACTTAATGATTTTTGATGCACATCGCTTAGCAACAAATTAAAATATTCAATTCCGAATTGAGATGCATTTGGAAAAGCTTGAGTGTAAACCAAATTAAAATTTGGTGCAAGCTTGTTTACCACATCCTGGTTTTGGCTGTAAAACCAGAAAACTTGCTCTTGATTAATTGTTGAATTCAGTAATGTTTCCAGAGTTACATTAACTGCACTTTCATGATATTGGTGTCCAGATGGTGGTCGAAACAAATCAAACATAATATTGGTGTTGTACTGCTTTGCTAAATCTGCGAACTGTGACAAGGATGGAATTTTCTGCTGCTCAATTGTTTGTTTTTCTTCAGCTGTTAGTAGATGGTTGTTTAAAAATGGATTATGTTGAAGAAACCATTTGCCTGCGTTTAATGATTGCAACTCGCTCCACAAGAAACTTGATGGATGATTATTCATCCTGTCAGGAAACACCTCCCTTACATTTGTGGTTCTCAGTAAGCTAGAATCATGCATGAGAAAAGGAATACCATCCAAAGACACATGGACATCTGACTCAAAACCAGTAACATTGTACTCGGCAGCTTTTTGGAAGGAGAGCAAAGTGTTTTCTGGGCGAAGTGATGCAGCACCGCGATGAGCAAACAAGAGTGGTTTTGGATTATTTGAAACATTTCCTCCTATGCATGGTGAATAGAACCACAGTGGAACAACACAAATAAAGATGAGGATCACAGAATAGAAAGTAATTAGGATGTATTTCACAGTATAATTTTGCAAATGGATCAGAACCACTGCAAAGTACCATGAAAATGCAACCCAAAAAATTAGTGCAGAGAGTTGCAAGAATGGGCCAGTTATTTGAAATGAAACTTCAATTATTCCCCACTCGTAAGACCAAAACATTTCAACCAAGACGAATGCAGCAATAACGACTGCCAG
>QXVZ01013437.1:0-22817 GCA_008931825.1 Phallusia fumigata | reverse complement strand
GCGGTACCGAAGTGCACCAAAGCGTTTTTTCTACACTTGACCATAAAGAAGTAGCATGGCTATCGGATGTGTTTTGACCATCACAAGCACGACATGCTTTATTGTTTGTGCTGCTGTTATTCGAAGGTTGAATTAGAGCGTGAACAAATTGCTTGCGTTTCCTGCATACTGCGCCGATGCTGCAGTCTGTGCATGAGGTGCTTAGCACGGGCTATAGCTATTTTGTCTACATTTTGTCATTAAATAGAATGGTAAACACTTTGATTTGTTTGAAATGCAGTTTTAGACAGTTTCTCTTTGAAAGTACGCATTTTTTTGCCAATTTTGAAAATTCTTGAATTAAAACAATTGTTTTTGGAAGGTTCTGGTTACCACATTGCACAAAAAGTTAACTTGTGTAAAATCGTGCATTTTGTCTTTTCCCAAGGTCTACCCGGTTTATGAACCTCTAGGGAATAAAAGGCCCATCAACTTAGGTACATTGAACAGTTCAGCATTAACGTGGTTCCCCGCAGCATGTTTTTTTAGTTACAAAGTCAAAGTTTGTGGGACCTTTGCCTTTGTGACTGATTTATCCATAAATGCATTCTGATTAATTTTTTCTAGATTTATATTGTATTGTGATGGAATGTGATCATATTGCAAAAAAGTGCGAATGTGTTCTAACTAGTGATGAATTAGAATAATTTTCTAACGATGCGGTGTTGGTCAATTTCGCCCCGAAAATTAAGCCATACTAAACGGTTAAGTTACACAAGTAAAAACCACTGCAGGCTACGTAACAATGAAAATACCAATGAGACAAAACTTTGTAGAGATCATCATGAGAAATTGAAGACCTTTCAAGGGATCTATGATGGATTACCGGTAATAATTCTTTCACCTTACTTTTACCGTTGGTCGTAACAAAAAAATTGTGCTGCATCTCTAAAAATGCGAAATATTTTTAGCGGCTCTAATACCGTTTAGGTGCGTCCACGCCACCATTATAGACTTTTGGGTCACAATCTCAACATATTCATGATAGTCGCGTCGACCAAAATGCAAATATTGCATAAATGTCAGACGCATTTAAAGGACAATGTCGCCGTCGCCATCCCGTGAAATAAGGATAAATATGTGGTGAATTTTGTTGTATTGTTTGTTGATTTCGGCAAGAGTTTTATGAACTGTCTTTTACGGTACACCGGCGTACATATCAACCTCGCGCGAACTCGGACCCCTCATCAATTTTAATCATGCTTATTTCTTGTTTTTATGGCTTTCGTTTCTAACTATAGAGTATAGACCTTCCATTGGTGTTAACTGCGGTCACTGATCAATATTGCAAAGACAGGATATATTTTCGCTCGCGCAAAAAACAGTAAAACGCACAACAAAGTCAGAACTAAAGTGAACAGCTCCGCTCAACATCTTTTACAAGTAAATAATGGTTTCTTGTCGAAAAAAGGAAAGAAGTAGTTGCTATATGCAAAAAGCTTTGGCACCTCCAGCATATCTCCGGCACCTATAATACAGCCACCACATTGCTATTTGTAGTGTTACCTTTTGCAATGTGCTAATTTAGTATTCATTGAAAACACAAACACCAAAACTCTTGCATTTTACCAAATATTTATCACGATAGAATTCTTATCACTAACATGAGATGATAATTTTTAAGTGCACAGTTAAGATGGTAATTTCTAGATTACTCAATAAGTCACTACAAATAAGCTTTAAAACCACGTTTGCAATGACACTTGTCTAGGTTGATATTGTGACAGCACAAGGCGGAATTGTGCTGTACTAATAATCACGTGTATAACATAGAAATCAGCAATTATTTACACCTAACAAGCAACAAATAAAGTAGGCATTTAAAAATCCCGGTCTTGGATTTCAACACATTGTCCGGAAAAATCCATGACCTATGGCAACCCTGCTCTATTGTATAGATTAACACAGACTTCATTGCCTGCATTATACAGTATGTTTGTAGGTCAAAATATGCTGACTTGTAGAATTTTAACGGCACATTCAATTTCCTAAATCCTAGAGGCCAATATACAAATGTATGTAGTCATTGCAAACACCTCCACTACATGAAAAGCGGAATTGATAAAAAACTTTTCTGTCATACGCACATAGAAACAGTGGGCCAAAAAGACATTGTCAGAAACGTAATTACAGTGCAAACAAACGTTATGTGACTTTCAGGCAAATGTAAAAACTCCACAAAAATTGCCCTCATTCGATTTTTAGCGTTACGACTTTTTGCTGATACTCTCTTTGATTCGACAGGCGTCGTTGTATTTAGGTGGCGGAGTGTTTAGGCTGTAGGTCTGGTGCAGATCTGTGTACGATGGTGGTTCATCAGTATAGCGTGGCGTTTCCGACAGGGAAAGCTGAATGCTGGAAATTGTTGTTTCACGTCGATCATCTGAAATGTTAAGAGTTTAAATGGTTAGATCGTTTTGCTGCAGCTTTATTGGTTGTCAGCCGGCCCTGCTCCATGCCGGATGGGACCTTGTGCATAGAAAACCCGAAACATGGTTTGTTCACACTTGGTAAAAGAATTTTGCATTTAAGTAAACATTTTTGCGTCATGTTTTATTTGCTGTTTAAGTACAACTTAAGCCAAATATTAAATTCGTGACTTGTGTTTCTAATAAATAGACTACCTGATTATTTACTTAATGTTCTTAATCACAGACTTGCCCATAAATTCAGTTTTTGTTGTCAAACTGATTGTATTTTTATGTACCTGAGTTGCTCCTTGCTGCCCTCCGACGATAGAAATAACACGTTACGCCGCAAAGCGCCAGAAGGAATGAAGGAATTCCAGCGAAAATTCCCACCAGAAGTCCTATGCTGCAAAAATAAGTGTATGCTTACTTTGCAAAATCGACTGAGTCGGATTTAGATAGTCCAGTAACACGCAAGTTTGAAGGGGGTTCCAACAACCTTTAGTGAAGTAGACCGTTAACTTTTTGCTTCAAATCTTTTAATATTGACTCTTTTCATGTATGTTTAAACAATTTTTAATGGTCACATAGTTATTTACCAAAACATAAAACAGCCTATAGTAACGTTCATTAAGAATCTTTATTCTTTCAGATCATTGTAATTTAAACTGTTCGATTCGGTTGGCTGCACAAGTTTTGGTTAGGAACTAGCTTTACACAAATACACACAGACAGACTTAAATACTCACGCCATCGCCCTGTGTGTCGTAGTCACTAGGTAACATGACCCGATCCGGTGGGTGAGACATTGGTTTCGGTTGCAGCAGTATTTTCCAACGTCGCATATGCCAGGTCCGCACAAGAATCCTGCTTGTAAACGAAAGGTAAATAAAAGTGCGATCTCAATACAAACCTAACAATTTTTTTTACTTAATCAATTGAGCGGACCGACGAGCTGTTAGGACAGAAACCCCACAATTTAAATGAATAGATAAGTTTTTGCAGTAGCTACTCAACTCAAATTTAAGTTGAGTTGAGTTAAGTCGAGTAAAGTTGAGTTTATTTCGCTTAGAGAAAGAAATTGTAGCGGCACAATAGCACTAAAACAATTCCCAAGCCGGAAAAAACCCGGGCAGCGATAACACTTTATGCAGCTTAAAGAAGTAAAGGCATTTTTATTTGCTAGGAAACCCAGAACTTCTGCTTTCAAACGTTGCTATAAGTTTTAACTGCAAGTTAGGTGTGTGGTAATACTTTAACAAAACTTACCAGAGCTGGTCCCAACCAGGCCCCAGAGAATAAACAAAAACCCCGCGAAGTTCGCCATCAGATTACATGCTAAAAGTTACCTACTTAGAAAAAACATGCCTGCCAACCTTCGACAGGCAAGTATAAAAAGCAACGATTTTTTAAAACCAAGCTTCAATGGCGCAGGCTTAAAATCCAGTCCGTTGGACAAAAAGACACCTACAATGACTCAGCGAAGACTTTTTCTAGCCACAAGCGCCTGATCGACATGTTACGCTCACTCAACTGTAACTTTTGGGCTAAATTCGTCTTGCCAACCTAAGTATTCTTGTCAAGGATTTTCCCCTGGTTGTAATTATGCTTTAGCTCAAGCTTTCAGGCTTAAACGCTATTTGTATTTTGAGCAATGTTCGTTGTTACACCGTAATCACCTTATTTGGGTGTAACATAACAGTATAAATCGCGAATCAATAAAAACTTCTTTCAAGCTGACAAAAATCTAAGAATTCAAACTTAAAGTCCAAACAAAAACAGCCCGGATGTGTTTTAAAGCATACGTTCCGTCTAATGCTGGTCTTTTCCAATTTCAATGTAAACAAAATCTCATGATGCAACACATGAACAGAGAAACTGATATACTTTTCTTACTTATCTAACTTTTCTAAACTTTTGTGATGGTGCAACTTCTCGCTTGGTTTGTCCCAAATCATCGGAAGAGTTTCAGCTGAAAACTTCCCGTTTCAGTCGAACAATTTTGCGAGATTGCGAAAAGTCACCCAGCCATAAAACCGACGGCACGTGATTGTGGCCAACTTAACTCTTTCTTTTTCAGTGGATACATTTTGAAGTTAACTGGGGCAGAAAGAGCAAAACAAATTTGGAAACAAGTCCCACAGACCTGTATTTATGTTGCAAATCGTCATGGTTTATACGTCCAATTGCTTAGTTACTTAGTTTTACAATCACCGAAACTGCACAATCAACTTAATATACATTGGATCTACGTACAGTTGTAACATTGCGCGAACAAACAGGGGCGATGAAAACCTGTTAAGAGCCACCAAACGAAATAAACTTGAATTCAAACGATATATAGTATTAATTGAATGCCATTTTACGTAGATATGTATTAAACTCTATAATGACAGAGTAGTGTTCGACATCGGTAAATACAAATACAATACAAAAAGACTTATGACTATTTAAAGTGTTTTATCAGCTAAAAAGCCAAAGGTCTGATTTGTCGTTGTTTTTTTCCATTGAGTGGCAGACGAACTCGCTTTTATCAATTGCAAAACACGACAGGCGCGTTGTGCCTGAAACTGTCGCGTCGGTTCAGAGAAATGAAATCAAGGTGTTTGGTTGACTTGTAGTTTAAAACGCTTTGGCAGCATGGGATGATTTGTACAGGTGTGATGACTACAAATTTGGTACCTTAGGTCAAAGGAAAAGCAGTTTTTTTAATATATTCTGAATTATATACATATGACAGCAAAGTAGACAAATTTCAATTTCAAAATGTTTATAAAGTTACACTTTTTAGGAAAAGTTTTGTTGTTTTTGTAACATAAAATAATATGCAAAAGCAACAATTGATCGAAGTGAAAAGTTACTGGATGTGCTGAAGAAGCAGTGGGTACGTGTTTTTCAGATGATCCTACTATCTGTATTCATTTAGTTATCTGGTGACGACAACTTTTTCAACGCAGTGTGTCAGTTTACAAATTTTGTCGAATGATAAAGATGAGTCGTACTATGGTAATGACGTCATATCTTAATGTTTCTGCTTTTACTAGGCCATAAATTGTTACAATTTGTAAAATGCTGATTTGTGGCTGCAATTGTACTGCACCGACTGATAAAATATCAAAGGCTACACTAAACTTCACTAAAACATTTTGGAATATGAATTCGTACATCTCTTGACGTGCCTTGAGTAACCACCTCGCGTGCCAGGGGTTGCCGACCTTTGCCGTAAATCTTTACGTTTAAACATTTATGATTTTTTTTCGACAAATTAGACTCTTTTCCAATAACAGTTTGGAGTTTTATTTGCGACTTTAATCTTTTTCGAAGAACAAAGTGCTGTCGGTTACGAGTACACCCTCTGTCTTGATCTTGACCACTCCGTTTGCTCGACTCGGCTCCGACCTTGAACAAACAAATAAAGCAAATTAGTCGAACTTTGTGAAGAGAGCACTTTGTGTTTAGATGTACAAACTAGTTGCATGGCCGTTCTGCTTCGAATTTTAATTTGCTTTCTCCAAATTTAACTAAATTTTGACTGTCCAACGCGAAATTGTAGATTTTAAATCAAAAAGGCATGTTTCAAAACTCTCATATGAACATTTTTCTGACTCCTATTTTATAGGTCGTTTTATTGATGCCTACAACCTTCTGCAGTTATAGACAGGGTTCCAAACGTTGTTTGCTATGATTTAAAGTAGCAATAATGACCCTAGCGGCGCGGTACCCTGCGTTTTGTTAAAAGGTCCCATTTGCTATTGGCCTCAGCTTACCTGAATACTAGTTTTCTTCCGACCCTCTTGTAAGTTCCCGCGTTCGCCCTTTCCTGGGCTCTGCGCGCTCGTTCTTCCTGGCGTTGCCGCTGTACAGCCATCTTCTCCTCACGTAACACAAGCCTTCTCTCCTGTTTAGTCAAACAACGATTGTAGCACACATATATAATAAGCTGGTTAGGTTGCTTTAAAGTTGTAAGCCATTTTGAACAAAAAAATATCGTCTGTGAAAGGGTCAAGTACGGCAAGAGCGTACGTAAGCAGTGCAAAACGATTTTTCAACTTTCACTATTTTCGTTAAAAAAATGGACAAAATCGATGGCCTGGGCAAAAAAGTTTTTGTCTTTGATCTTCTGTATTTTTTTCACAGAAATTTTTTAAAATTTTGTTCAATTTTTTTCCCCGGCCTGCGAAGGAAAAATTTAGGGTCAAGGTTTTTGTGCAAACATTTGCACCTTGTCTTTAATCTTCTGTATTTCTTTCACAGCCGCTTCAGGATAACCATCAATCGCATCCATGAGCTCATCCATCCTGCTTTCAATGCACGTCAACATCACCAAGCCATCCATGTTCACGATCAAACGACCTACAACCGCCTTGTACACCTGGAAATTGGGCAAGGTACAAAAATACCGGTATGTTTCCTAATTCTGTCAAACAAGTTCGCATAATAACACAACTATAACAAGAGTGGAGGCCAATTTCACAGGTTCCAGTGTAACTGTTATGCCTTGCCTTCATAAGTCTTGTCGTGGTAGGAACCTGTCACAAACTTTAAGATTTTTTTCCGAATACCTTTTTTCTATATTTTTTTCGGAATAAGAATCACATGACTTGATACACTGATTTTCTAATGCTTTCACCAACCAGTTACAATCAAAACACATTAAACCCAATACAACTTCTTCTAACCTTTGCTACTCTCGAGTTTAAATCTTGAAGAGCTTCATCTCCGTTTTCCTGCATCCCCTCATCCAATATTTTGCACATGACCTTCAGTTGCGAACACCTCGTCTCATATTCCTCTATCAGCTCCTTCATTCTGCTCACTTGATACATCAATATCGATTTTTCTTTGTTCAACTTCTTCTCTACTTGCAAGAACGTTTGCTGCGGAGTTTATTTAATAAGGGTTTTTCGATTACTTAAAATTTTCTTCTGAACTAGGTTTGTTTAACGACGAAGGTCGCCGGTAAACCTTTGTACTTGTTAGATTGTTGTTTCTTATCTCATGTCGGGTCACTTGGGTTTTCCCCGTGCAATCATAACTTTAACCCAGCAAAACCAGTTCGGATAAACCCCACTAAATATCACCAGTTATCTTGCAAAATTGAAAACACGATGATGAAACTGCAATCAGATAAGCTGCTCAATAGCCAATAAATTGTAAAAATAACAAAAGCATGCCGTTTCAGGCGTTGTATACTGCCCTCCAAGGATACAAAACAATGCAACAAATTATATTTAAAAAACGTCGTAACGTTCCATTTGTAGTTTTTTGCGTGATCATATGAACGTTTTTATTTCACTGAGAGTTTATAAGGGCATGTAACACTTCACAACACGGAAACATTTTTCTATTTACGCCACCTTGTGAGCGACCATTAAAACACAAACGAAACGTTCAACCTCACCTTCACTTCGTCCATGCTTTCCTCTGAATGCTGCGAATGATAAATGAGTTTCAAGTTTTCCTCCTCCATGTCTCGTATGTAGGTGACAAGAAATATCGGGTCGTCCAGGATGTAGCCGACCGCGCTGATTACTGACAATTGTTAAAAAAATTGTTTTTAAATGTTTCTCCAAATGTTAAACTTGTTTTCCATATTCTCTGACTAGTGAACGCCCTTTCAAGAAAAGTAAAACAGCGCATTACGAATCACGCATAAACTGCTTGCGAGCAGAAATTTATGTAGCCATAGACACTTACGCCGACCGATTGTACCTACTTCATGAACTTCTAGTTTACACTCCAACGTAAACAAATAAGATGTTATTAGCAGTGCAGCATGGCTTAAAGGATTTAGAAGGATTTGACCCTAAATTTCAGTTCATTACGTTTTAGCCTACATACAGAAAAATCCTTACAAATTATCTTAAAACATAATTTGCTCTACAAGCATTTTTTTACCAGATTGAGTGTCGGTCTGTTTGTCCCATTCTTCGGGGTAAAGATTTTTCGAAAACGACTGGCGACTTTTCTTCTGAACTGGAAGTTCTACGTCCAGAGTTCTTAATCTTAACAAAACAGTTTTGCTTGTAAGTTTCCTACTAGGTAGTAAAAAAATTTAAAGTTGTGAAAATATTAGGGTGTAAAGACGCCGCGCATATATCACGTTATCACGTAACAATCAGTCAGCCGCAATATTTCTTGTTCTTCAACACTTGTCGACTGTTGACGATTCTCGCATAATAAATTTTGGCCTGGTATAAACCTTTGCTTATTATTACGCGATTTAATGTTGGGGCGAGCATCAAACGGTGATGCTAGGTACCGAGCATAGCTGTAGCCAGGGGGGGTAAAAGAAGGTTGTCCCTCTCCCCACCCGCTTTTCCAAGGTACAAAATCCTAATTTAGCCTAATTTAGGTACTTTGATAATGTTATTCCCACCACTTCTTTTTGTTGGACAGAACAAGAAAGGCCGCCACTGAAGGTAAACAGAATATTAACATTTGCAGCAGCATTGAGCGTTCGCCCATGTAGCGTGATCTGTTAACTACAAAATACCCCCTACCCCAAACTTTAGGCTATACGCCATATAGGTATCGAGTGGTAACCGAATAACCAGCTAGGTCTTGGGTAGTCCTGCTAACACCATGATTATGATTACTTCATAGAACTCTTGCGTCTGGTGCGGGAAGGTTTGCTGGTCAGTTTCTGCTGGGCCTTCTGCTTTCTTCTTTCCTTTTCCTTTCTCTCCTCTGCTCGTTTGATCATCCACGCGTCGCTGGTCAGGGGAGTCCCCGATCCGAGGGTTATATTGTAATGCACTTGCTGCAGGAAGGACTTATAGCTGTGAGAAAATGCAAGATAAAGTTATCGATCCCCGGACCTGGCAATTTTGTTTCTGCTGAGAACAACTTCAAAGTACATTACAACACGATAATGTATCACTGTCGGCGACGCTAAAAACGTTTGTGGGGAAAGGCCATGTCTCCTCTTCCAAAATAAGCAAGTTACGGATTCCCTAATGTATTTTCGCTAGAAAAAATAGGTACTTTTCTAATACTTTCCCCGACCTAATCTTACGCTAGGCACAGTTAGAAAGGACAAACCTAAAATATTTTAACATTAACAAAATACATTTAAAAAGTAAGTGCAAATAAAATTGTGCGGCTGGCAACGTTGTGCCGAAAAAAATTGAAATGTCAACTTGAGCGCATTAGGTGATACTGTGTAAAGTATGTGGGTTTAACTGTAGAACTCGGTAAAGTACTTTAAATAATCGGTGCAATTCGTCCTTCCTTGAAATATCAGCCTTCAGTGTACCCAAAGCAGCTTGGACGCGACGAAGCTCCGCAATCTACAACGCATAAAGTTTTTACAGCAATGTTTTCGATTTCTATAATTTCTTAATATTTTGTTAGGTTTTGTTGGTGAAGTTTTTTTTTCGTTAGTTTATACTTAGCCAGATTTCATTTTCGGAACTTATTGCCCAAATGTGATAGTATCTGTCAAATATAAAAAATACAAAAAATATAGTGTATATTTAGTATGCAATAAAAATATAGTATACAATATTTAACGCTTGCCCATTCATCAAACCTTGTTGTTTTCTGGTTCGAAAGGAGGAATTAAACATCTTTACTTGCTAAACCTACAAATTAACTACCCACAAAATTTTTGACTACGCTACCAAACTGAAGAGCCTTGTCTATAGTTGGTTATTAACAATACCTAGATCAGAAAAAGTAACGGTACAAAACCTTTAGAAACCGTAACAGCCAAAGACTATCAATGAAGGTTTAACAGAATTTTAATTTGATGGACAAATCACCTTCTCAAATTTCATTCTTGATTCCTTCTCAGCAGATTTCATCGCATCAACCGCCGCCTCATCAGTGGTCTTCAGAAACTCGTCGAAGAGCAAGGCGTCGTCATGGAGGCGCTGAGCAATGTCGTGAACCTGCAGGTGTGACAAAAAGTATTTCAGTAATCTAAAACACATTTTATGTTAATCTCTTTCAGTGGTGGGCAATCCCGGGCACGGGTGGCGATTACTTTTAGCAACTCAAAAGATGTACGAATTCATATTCTAACGCAANGCTTTTCCAAGGTACAAAATCCTAATTTAGCCTAATTTAGGTACTTTGATAATGTTATTCCCACCACTTCTTTTTGTTGGACAGAACAAGAAAGGCCGCCACTGAAGGTAAACAGAATATTAACATTTGCAGCAGCATTGAGCGTTCGCCCATGTAGCGTGATCTGTTAACTACAAAATACCCCCTACCCCAAACTTTAGGCTATACGCCATATAGGTATCGAGTGGTAACCGAATAACCAGCTAGGTCTTGGGTAGTCCTGCTAACACCATGATTATGATTACTTCATAGAACTCTTGCGTCTGGTGCGGGAAGGTTTGCTGGTCAGTTTCTGCTGGGCCTTCTGCTTTCTTCTTTCCTTTTCCTTTCTCTCCTCGGCTCGTTTGATCATCCACGCGTCGCTGGTCAGGGGAGTCCCCGATCCGAGGGTTATATTGTAATGCACTTGCTGCAGGAAGGACTTATAGCTGTGAGAAAATGCAAGATAAAGTTATCGATCCCCGGACCTGGCAATTTTGTTTCTGCTGAGAACAACTTCAAAGTACATTACAACACGATAATGTATCACTGTCGGCGACGCTAAAAACGTTTGTGGGGAAAGGCCATGTCTCCTCTTCCAAAATAAGCAAGTTACGGATTCCCTAATGTATTTTCGCTAGAAAAAATAGGTACTTTTCTAATACTTTCCCCGACCTAATCTTACGCTAGGCACAGTTAGAAAGGACAAACCTAAAATATTTTAACATTAACAAAATACATTTAAAAAGTAAGTGCAAATAAAATTGTGCGGCTGGCAACGTTGTGCCGAAAAAAATTGAAATGTCAACTTGAGCGCATTAGGTGATACTGTGTAAAGTATGTGGGTTTAACTGTAGAACTCGGTAAAGTACTTTAAATAATCGGTGAGCAATTCGTCCTTCCTTGAAATATCAGCCTTCAGTGTACCCAAGGCAGCTTGGACGCGACGAAGCTCCGCAATCTACAACGCATAAAGTTTTTACAGCAATGCTTTCGATTTCTATAATTTCTTAATATTTTGTTAGGTTTTGTTGGTGAAGTTTTTTTTTCGTTAGTTTATACTTAGCCAGATTTCATTTTCGGAACTTATTGCCCAAATGTGATAGTATCTGTCAAATATAAAAAATACAAAAAATATAGTGTATATTTAGTATGCAATAAAAATATAGTATACAATATTTAACGCTTGCCCATTCATCAAACCTTGTTGTTTTCTGGTTCGAAAGGAGGAATTAAACATCTTTACTTGCTAAACCTACAAATTAACTACCCACAAAATTTTTGACTACGCTACCAAACTGAAGAGCCTTGTCTATAGTTGGTTATTAACAATACTTAGATCAGAAAAAGTAACGGTACAAAACCTTTAGAAACCGTAACAGAAAAGACTATCAATGAAGGTTTAGACAGAATTTTAATTTGATGGACAAATCACCTTCTCAAATTTCATTCTTGATTCCTTCTCAGCAGATTTCATCGCATCAACCGCCGCCTCATCGGTGGTCTTCAGAAACTCGTCGAAGAGCAAGGCGTCGTCGTGGAGGCGCTGAGCAATGTCGTGAACCTGCAGGTGTGACAAAAAGTATTTCAGTAATCTAAAACACATTTTATGTTAATCTCTTTCAGTGGTGGGCAATCCCGGGCACGGGTGGCGATTACTTTTAGCAACTCAAAAGATGTACGAATTCATATTCTAACGCAAGTTTTGACCCAAATTAAGCGACTTGTTTGATTTTTACCGTTTAGTTTGGTGCAACTGCAGCAACGAGCCAAGGAGGGCATGTGTAAACCAGATTTTACAGATTTAACGCAGAAATATAAAGCAGTGACGTCATTAACATGGCACGCGAAGCCATTAGGATTTTGACATAATTTGTAAACTTGCACGCTGCGAATAAAAGATTGACGGCCCCTACATTATTTCAAAAGTGAAAGAAGTCAAACGGATATGTATAGATGTCAATTGACCAACCTTTATTTTGTTTTGACAAAACCCGACAAAAAATATTTTTTAGGACAAGTACCGACAACTTGACAATTATGAAACTTTTTGTTCCACGCTTTTTGGATTCTCTACCGCCACTTAGCTGTTCTTGCCTGTTTCTCGGCCGCCTCCTCTTTAGCTTTGTACGAAGTGATCTCGTTCCGCTTCGTCTGGATTGCGAAGTTGACAAGAAACATCTCGCGCTTTCGCTGGACCAACTCATGCGTGAACTCTCTTTCCACGTGACGGACTCGGCACATTTTTGATGTTTGTGCGATCGCTTCGCTCAGATGAGCTCGCTGGACAGCTGCTAGTTCATCCTAAGACAGGCACATCGTTGACTGTACAGGCTTATGTTGGTTAGCTATTGTGATGACAAATCTTATTTAGAGACTAATGAATCTATAGAATGCATTTAAACCAGTGATTTTTAAACTCTTCAAGCTTGCGCCACACTAAGAAACTTTATGTGTTTTTGCGGCACGCCTTGCGGCTTAGAACACAAAAAGTGTGCGTAGTAAATGTTCCATTTGCGACAACCTAAAATTTTGAGTCAGCTTTTTCTGCACTGCTTGACCTCAAAACAAAAGCCGTATAAGATTTACAGCTGATCACGTTGTGCGAGCTGCACTCTGCTTATTTCGTGGTACACCTAAAAATCTATTTTGTGGCACACAATTTGGGAATCGCTGATAAAAAAGAAATTAAAGCAGAAAGTTCTGTGTGGTGAACAGAAATGAACAAAAAATAAAAAGGCGTTGAAATCAGTGGTTCTCAAATGGGGTCCGCAGTCCCTTAGGGGTCCGTGAGGCGCATTCCGGAGGACCCCGAAGCGTCTTCTGACTCTCTTAGTCGATGATATATCGCGTGACCATTGACATATGATGTGCGTTTCATGCACAGCGTTGCTCTTTATTGCACAATCGCCTTTGGATGCTACACGTCACAATTGACGTGATGTTGGCACACACAAGGCGTTGCTGAATTGTAATCGAGTGAAGTTAAAATTTATGAACCACGTGTCATAATAAAAACTGCAAGGCGACCGTTGTGCAAATAAAAGTTTGAGAACTACTGGTTTAAATGATCTTTTCTTGAGACAAGGTGGCACACTGATAGCAACAAACTCCATCGTTTTTTTAAGGTCTCTCGCCTCAACTTTTGTGTGGGGCCGGGTTGTTTTCATACCTTGGCCCTTGATCTCTAGGTTTGCACAAGATGCGCCCAAAAGCCCAGCGACAATGTGGAGAAACCTACCTCTGTAACATCTTGGTCCATTTCCTTAAACATCTGTTTTATAGCAGGCAGTGTGGTCCCAGCATATCGCGACCGAAACGTGTTTTTCTCGTGAACTTTCTTCTTCCGTTCCTGCTTCCTCAATCTTCTCTGTCGCTTCTTTTCGCTCTGGGAAAGTGGAAACATTTTAAACGGGCCTGAGTTAACACGTTTTCGCCTGAACTGTATGATGAGCCAACACGAAATCTTAAAAAAATCGGATAAATTTTCGGAACAACGATATCAAAGACTGTGCGAAAGAGATCAACAGACGCGTTAAAATTTTTCACACTGATTGTCTAGGTCATTTCCCTCTCGTGGGGCGGGAAAGGCGACTTCTTGGGGAATTTTCTGCCCCTTCCATTTAATTCAGTGTTTCTTAACCTTCAGTGCGTTTTCTTGTACCACGCCCAGAACAGCTACATGATTTGAAAACACCCCCCTCAACAGACAAATAACGAAACGAATTTATTTTACGGGTAATTATTGTGACGGTTGAGGTTGATGCAATGACATCATATGACAAAAAATGCAGTGTCATGTTTAACTGTCCATTTTCCCTTGGCGCCCCCAATGGCCCATTTCTTCATTGTCATTATTTTTAACCTTGTAAACTTCCGGCGTTTTATGGCAGCCACCACTATTGCTTGTTTAGCTAAACGAAAATTTTATCAGAATCCTTACTAACCTTGCACAAATTGATCCATTCGTTTTCCTTTGGCACCCGGAAAGGATTCTGGCCCCATCTCTCATGCAGGACGTATCCGTTTTTGTCAATCGGTGGCAATTTTAAAGCCTGATAACAATTTTTATGTATAAAACGGAACTATTTTAAGCTTTTTTAGCTTCCAAAAAAGCTTCTTAAAAAGGTTTAACCTACAACTTTAAAAAAAAAATTGGGGAGTCTATCTATCATTCAACAATGCTTAAAATGAACTTTGTTTTGCTTTTGCTTTATTACTTTAAACTTGTTTTTATTCTCAAAACTAAAACCTGAGTTAAATTTCCGGATTCGCCGTCGGTTAAGGTAATAATAGTGCAAAACATAAATTATCAGCGGGACAAACCTTTCCTTCTCCTTCCTGCTGTGCTTCCGTGGCTTTGTCTGCGCCTTCATTGAGAAAATGTTCGGCCAAAGTATAATTTCTCATGATAAATTACCCAAGCAGTATCAGATTAAATTTAACGCAAAAGAAAGACAAGAGCAAAAATTGTTAATGTTTAATGTAGACTTACTTTCAAAACAAATCTAATTTGGCGGGAAGAACAATATTTTCACTCCCAATCACCGTTAAACATTTACCCGCCAAATTAAAATGCATTCTGAGGTTTGTCAAACATTTTCCATTGTTACGTAACACTGCAGTTTGTATTTTTTTAAGACGCACATAACTGAACTAAAAAATCATTTTTTTGATCATGGCTGAATATGATTTATTCCATGACGTCACAATTAGAACAATATACACCAGTCAATACGTCATTATTTGCTTTGTGATGTCATATCGAATGAAGAAATACCTTTGAGAGTTTTTTATTGCAGCCTAGCCCATTTAGAACAGGCCTCTTCGAACTAGATCCCGCGGAACCCCAGTGTTCCGAAAAGAACTCACAGGGGTTCTGTCAGCTCTAAGTCCAAGCCAATGAATCATAAAATTAGCAACATTGAATGTGGTGCATAATTCTGTTTGACTACATCTATGCGGAAAGGGTGTTATTAGAAAATATACGTTTTTCTTTGTATGTAATGAGTGTAGACTAGTTTTGTTTGAAAGCGGGTTCTGTTATGTTTGCCAAACTCCATGATGCCAAAGTAGTTGAAGAGCACTGATTTGGGAAAATGACAACAATTGTTTTTAATTTGTATCTACTTTTATTGCTTCACAAAAAATGTGATAATTTTTACAGCAACTGGAAATTTCTGAGCAGCGATCTTCGCCGAATCAGAGTTCCGATGAGACATACGAATCCGATGAGAGTGATTCCAAACAACACACAGACCACAACAAGGTAAACTCGTTTGTTGACATTCAGAAAGATGTCACTGATGTGATGGACGCTTTCTGTGACAAAAGCATAGAAAAATTGTAGCAATACCATAAATGAAATAGTGCTGCTCTTCTATCCATTCTTAGACAGTTTCTTGTGCCATTGCGTAATACCTTGTTGAAACTATTCCAGGAATACAGCTGAGAAACTCGATATAGGTAGGTTATGGATTCAATACTTCTGCATATTTGAAAAATTAAGCTGGTTCCCAAATTAATTTTGACTATTATTAAACAAGCAATCGTTGCGCCTTTTCGGTAAAATCGTCTAATGAACTCTCTATAAAACCTCACAAAATGGTATTTAGTAACCAGCTATGACGTCATACTAACGTAGAAGCCAGGACAGAAACAACTACGCCGGGGGTTGAACGCAATGTCCCAGTTACAAATTGTTTCAAAATGTTAATAACTTTGCGTACCATGTTGACGACGACATTGCTTTACGTTTCTGCACCTAGTAGGCTATAGTTGTTGCAATGCGCGCTTTGTAGATCGTCGCTGCAGTTGCACTTTACTTTACATGAGAAAAATAACAAAGATGACACTACGCTTGGCACAAAACTGTATTGCAATGCATTTTAAATCCGTAAAAACCTGATTTACACGTGCTTTCTGCCACTTTGTTGCATTTGCAAAGCACTTAACGATAAAACAATCGAAGATCACGTGGCGTGCCAGACCCCTGGAACACGTCATATTCTTGAAACTTACTTATGCATGTTGTCCCGTCTACGCGAAGAACGAATCCCTCACGGCAAGTACACTGTACCAATGTTCCATCGACTACTTGACATGTTTGCTCGCATTTTGTCCCATTCTGAAGCAACAATTTTTCGTCGGTAACGTAATGAACGAAGAGGGCAGTGGATGTTGCGCCCTTTAAATATAGGGGATAACTTTTCCCAAGCCACGCAACACCAAGTTTAGCAAGCCCGTACTAATTATTCACTTATCAATTCCGTTCTACTTTAGTCACACAAACAACGCTTCACTATCTATAATAATGGACATAATTGTTCATACTCACCAACGAACAGTTGCTATAACCTGAAGCAGATTCCACACCAGAAACAGTCTGTAGAGTTGTTGATGACGTATGATTCATGGTTTCAGCTGTGCCGATGTCTCGTTTTACTCTGGCGCCACAGTTCTATGTTTGGTAAAAACGACGTTCAAATGCTACAGTAACGAGCCAGTTAAACTTATTTTCGAACAACCGTAATTTTAACACCCGACCTTTCAGTGAAAGCATTTGTTTACTTGGGGACGATTAAAGTGCCCCGCCAGCGAGTCAGTATGATACAGTTATTCCAAAGGTCAAATAGCTATAAACGGATGCAAGGTTTTAAAGGAAAAAGCTCTAATAGCCTTTTCTGACACCAGCTATTGCGATTGTTGCGTCACTAAATGGCGCTATTGGCCCTTTAAGTTCCCATAATACGGATCTCCAGTTACTTCGAAGTTTTTACTTGGCCCACGAAGATAATTGTTTTTGAGACCCCTGGCCTGGTAATATTTTGCACCACTTGGGAAAACGA
Organism: Phallusia fumigata; assembly: GCA_008931825.1. Classification (NCBI taxonomy): domain Eukaryota; kingdom Metazoa; phylum Chordata; class Ascidiacea; order Phlebobranchia; family Ascidiidae; genus Phallusia; species Phallusia fumigata. The sequence continues at coordinate 5,470 of QXVZ01013437.1, read as the reverse complement.
TATGTGTAAGTTTAATGTCATAACTCACAGGAAAGCAGGCGGCGTTGTCATTCCGACATAAAACGAAATCGCATCGGATCCGTATCGACTTCACGGTGGAATTGACCCGGTCATCCGACCAAGCGAAGGAGCGGAAGCGTATTTCTACGACATTCGAATCGCCACCATCCAGAAACTCCGTTTCGAAAAGATGGTTGGTTGGACAACTGAAAAAGGTGCATAATCACAAATAGGTTGAAAAAAACTTTATTTTGTGTTTTTTTTGTTTTAACATCTAAAACACCTTTCGGGGCCAACCAAATTAGTTAGTTCCTGATAAGCAACTAAAATTTAGGCTTAGTCTCGTGGTCACCATAAAAGCAAAGCAAATTTCACTGCTAGAGTTTTTTACGTTTTAAAATTACTACTCACCCATCTGATATTAATGGCAGTCCCACTGCGTCATTCGAAGTCGTATTCTCCGACACGTAACAAGTTTTAGTCTAAACAACATTAAAACGACAAATATTTTGTAAGCAACAAAAAAAAGCAACAAAAAAATTCAATATCGCCACATCGTAAAAATCATCTTAACTAAAGGCAACATACTTTTCTATAGGCGTGACCTTTTAGGTGACCTTTAACCCGGCCGTTACCCCAAAACAACCAGTTTTAATAGGTTGCGCACCTTAACTGGTTACGTTAACTTTTTAGAACGTATTTTTTATACAGTGTTAGTGATGGTTACACTTGCGATATCACATCACTAAACGCTAAAGAATGTGTCTGTCAAACATGTTTCTGATTGGTAATCAATTTACACAAAAACAAATTTTGGAACACTTGCTTTGCGGGGACTTCGCTTGTACACCGGAACTGTCCCAGCTAAAACCTCACCCATGCAACAACTCATCACTGCTATCACAACCCAAGGTAAGCACCCATGCACAAACACTAAGCCTATTAATTTACATGGCGCTTTTAAGCGTATTTGATACGTTTAATCGACACGCATTTCTCTCATTTTTGAAAAAGGGCGTATTGGAGATCTCCGATTGCCAATACGCCTGAAACAGGTAGTTTGAACACGCTTACCACGTCAATACGCTTACAGGCATTTTGCGCGAACAGTCCGTAAACTTACAAACAAGGCTAGTTTGAAGAACTTGGTGGACTTTTGTCACTGCGATATTTTTATTTTAAAGTTAAAGAAGCTGCAGTTATTAAATAAGTTTAGCAAAAAATCTCTGGAATACACAAAACACAACTCTGCTTCTGCAGCTTATTGAGGTTAAAATTATTGTTTTTTTGTGACGACTATTACCTCACTAAAGAAACGACAGCGGGGAAGCAAATATATAAGCATACTTGTAGTTTAAGATCCGTATAGAGCTGTTTCGATCTTCCTCGAACGTAGATCAGCTCCCCAGCAACACTTGGGTTAAAGTTTCCAATCGTCGGATAGAAATCTTCCTCACTGGACGCCACCATACTGACCTCTAGTGTCGAGCGCATCTCGTTCAGGTTTAATCTAAGATTAGGAAAGTTCTACAATGTGGATTTGGTTTGAAATCGCTAATAGAACTTGTTGTAGCAAACTCCTAAAGTTATAGTCCACTTGCTACTTTAACAAAGCGAAAAAAAGAAACTTGTTTTTTAGTCCATTATTAGCAAAAAAGTAAAAGTGACAAATTAAACCACTATTTGTGGTGAAAATAAATTTTGTGCTGACTTGATTTTTGGATGCTGGACTTGACACTTCAGCGCAATGACGTTGTGTTCCATTTTCCCCAATTTGCGTATTCGGAAAACCAGTTCAGCAGAGTGGCTGGTGTAATTCCACTGTAAAATATTAGGTCAGCTTTAACTGTAAGCTGCAAAGGGAAATATTTGACAATTTATGTTGTACATAAACATTTGGGCATACCACTGTTTATTATGTTTGAATGGTTGCACTGTTGTTATTTGAACAAAAATTTTAAAATAAAACTGATACTGCCTCTTCACCAAGGAAGGCAGCACGCTGCAGTACGGTATGCAGCAAAAATCATTCAATAGCACTGTACAGAGGCACGTTACGCCCTTCGCAACAAGGTAAAACTGCATATGGTACCGTGGTACGCACAACACAACTCAATACTGTGAACCAGGTTATCGACATAAACTTGAAACACAAAGAACAAAACTTCAAACATCATTTTCAACCCTTACCGTCACATCGACATCACACTGAGGTGGATGAAAGTCAAATTTCACAACGGTTGGTGTGGTTAACGTTGTTTGTCGGCATGATTTCGGCACGGAATGCCACACGCTTTCAGCTAACCTAGATACTACCAGTTCATCTTGGTCGTGGTGTTGTAACTCACGTAGCTCATTCGTGCCAACACTAAAAGGAACAAATACAAAGCCTCATAATTTTTGCAGATGCCCAATCTAATCTTTCGGAATTGTTAGTTTAAGTGTGTTTTGCCTACACATTTCAAGATTTTTAGAGAATGTGCGCGCACATTTCGGTGCTTGCACATTTTTGAAAAAATGCGCGTGCATTTTTGCGCACATTGTGCAAATAAATGGTACATCCTCTGTTGGATTTTTGGGCAGTCTTTGGCAATGACTTGAGTTGAATTTATTTCGCTTGGTGAAAGAAAACATAGCGACACAATTGCACTAAATTAATCACCAGGTCGGAAATAGCTGCGCCAGGTGAGAACGGTATGAGGCACAAAAGGTTAAGGGAACAATTGGTGGATCAAGGTTGAACGCGCTGCAGCTACGCAATGATGGCTAAGTTACTGTTACGCCGGTTTGCAAAAATTTTTCTTGATTTTTATTTCATCAGCCACAAACAGTTTAGGAACACGGACTCTAAAAGTAGCTGAAATAAAAACATAACTGCCAGGGAGCTTGTTACTTCATCAGTGAAAACCAACACAATTGATGAAGCGTTTACTTTGCAATGTATTTACTGCATACCAACTTTCTGACATAGGCTAGAAACAATTTTTTGAATTCAGAAAAAACAGCCCAACGTTTACCCAACGTAGCACCCAAACTTACCTAACCATAATGTTTGTAAGTGAACATTCGATGGTTGTGGGATAGGTGTATTCTGTGATAAAAACATAGCAAGTAGACAACACATCATAAACTTTCAATGTATGGTTACGGCTGGTGAAACCACCTGTTTATGCGATCTGATGACATTTTGGCTTTGACATACTTTTTTGATGCACAATTCCTGACATTTTTTGTGTCTTTAAAGATTTTAACAAGTTTTAAACAAAAGTACAAACTTTCGAAAGCTTGTCTGTTAAGTAAAAACCTGCAAAAGTGCAATTAAGTTAGTCTACTTTTTATATTACTTTATATTGCTTCTTGTCTGGTAGGGGAGGAATGAAAAGTTCTAAAATAAGCAAAGGGGGAATGCATCCAAAAAGGTTGGGAACAACTGGTTTAATCTTAAAATTAACAAACCTGAATAATAAGCCAAAAATCCACGTTTGTTGATTTTTCCATCGGTCGTGAATTTAACGTACAGCTCATGGCGTATGGATATGACGTCAGGTAGACGGCTGCCCCTTAAATGTCCGGACCGGTAGAGACGACGCTCGCCAGTGCGGTCTCGGCCATCAAAAACCTATAGGATTTTTCCGCTTGAGTATATTGGTCAAGACGTGGCAGTAAACTTTTGCAGCAAATTCGTTGAAAAGTTAAAATTTTGACCCGATTTTCGAAAAAACACCAAGACTATAGCCTTGCTCAATTTTCGGTTTTGGGGGGTCAAAAATTGGAAGAAAATTTCAGTTTTTGGGCGGTTTTCGCTAGAATATTTCAGTTTGAACTGGTTTGGACCGGTTTTGGCCGGAACTTTTAAAAGTTTTTTTTCTTTACAAAAAGCGAGTTGGCTGAACCAAATTTGATCTGGGTGCCCATTGTGTTTTTATTGTGGGTTTTGGGGTTCTTTTATTCATGTCGTCTTACCCAACGATTTTACAAAAGAACTTCTGGTACATCAATTTCTACCTGACTTTAAACAGGAAATTTCTGGCGGTACAACTTCTACGGTTGTGGGTTCTAGTTGGGCCTTTAACTGGTGTTCTGGGTAAAAACTCGAGTGGTGTCACTTCGACCAATTGAAACGAATGGTTTCAACAAAATAAGAATCACAAAAATCTAAAACAATTCTGACTGTACTGCAATTTCGTCATGACCACAACGCATTAAGGCGGCGAGGCTAAAATTTAGACAAACAAACTTACCGTCAAAACGTCCCAGTCACTTTCGAGGTTAAAGTTCACGAATCTTAGTCTCACAGCAGCTGGATTGTGAGCAACGATGTGCCACTCACAATAAGCGTTGTTGGGGTAGAAGCCCAGTTCGAAACCCGGTGATGATATAACACCTTTCGTACTGACAGCCATCAGCGTTGCTTTGTCACAAACCGGATAAACTACAAAAGAAAAGATGGTTTTGAATGCAAAATTTGGTAAATTATCCAAAGTAACCAGCTATGCCATCTCTTGCAAAAAACAATGTCGTCTTTTTCAAACTTCCCCAAAAGCATGGATTTTTTGTTTGAAATTTCTGTAGAATCGCATTAAAAATTGACAAAAATATACAGCAAACTACAACCTTGGCAGCTTTATACATCCAAATTGGGACAACTTAAAAAAAAACTTTTATTAGCTGTAAAAAATTGTGGATAAAAATAGTTTATGACGAAATTCCATTACCTGTTTCGATTTGGATGTAAAATGTGAATTTCCGTCTTCCCGATATTCTGTTGCAGATCCCGTGAAGTTTGTTGTGAAATGTAGCCACAGTGTCCGTGTGACCTTGAGGGTAACGACCTTGAAATACGGCAAGGGGTTGGGCCCCCATTTCTGTGTGGTCAAATGCCTGTAAAACCAAGCCACCAGGTTATTTTAAACCGTTGTTTCTCAATATTCTTTGTTGTACTTTCCCCTGAACAACAAGGTGATTTGAAAGCTTAACCCTCGAGAGACAAAAATTAAAATGAATAATTTTTTCAGCATTAAAATTCGCAATAAGTTGGAGGTAAAAAATAATGTGACCAATTATATTGGTCGTTTGAGATGTTTGACAAATTTGCACTGTCGTTGTATTCCGTTTTAGCTGCCCAGTTGTCTCTCAGCGCTCCCTCCCCCCACAATCGCTTATTTATTCTCCATCACCCCCTCAATGCCACCAAACGCCCCCACGGGGCACCGGCGTCCATGTTCGGAACCACTGGTTTAAATTATCGCGTTTTACTGGGTTGCCACAACGTCTTGCTTTCTCACTAGAGGCCCAGGCAAGATGGTGAAATTTCAAATGACGTGTATTGTACGTACTGTTACGTCACTTACTTAGGCCCTAAGTGACCCATATTACAGTTTTTTGCTTGGTACTAATTTTGTGAAAAAATTTGCAGCAACCCGCAATGTTGGGCACTTTTCTTTGTGTCTGTCACCATCCCTTTTTATCA
>QXVZ01013431.1:34855-48528 GCA_008931825.1 Phallusia fumigata | reverse complement strand
AAACAATATCAAATATTGCACCACAATGACATGTTGTACAAACTGTCCAAATTTCATCCAATTCCGAGATTGTTTAACTATTTGCCCCATTTTTTTTTGGGGAGGGGATAAATGCTGGGACAATTGGGTAAAACACATTACAAATTGCACCACAATGACATGTTATACAAGCTGTCCTAATTTTATTCAATTCGAAGATCGTTAGTAATTTGACCCTTTTTAGGGCGCTAGCAGGGTAACCACTGGGGCTATGGGGTTAAACTTAACTTATGATACACCACCTTGACCATATCTAAAAGCTGTAAAAGTTTCATCCAAATCCATCAAATATTTCCTGACAAAAGTGCATAGACAAGCTGCAGGGGACAAAAAAGAAAAAGAGAAAAAAAACAAAAACAATCAGAGCGAAAACAATATGTATGCCCTTCAGGAAGGGGGCTCGTAAGAGACACTATTGTTGGTGTTCCAGAAATCGTAGTAAAATCCATAATTCAGCTGAATAAATTTGGCAAAGCCATGACACATTTTTGTTGCTATACTGGCACTTCTCTGTGTCATATGAAGTGGACCCTCAGTTTAGTTACAAGGAAATAGGCGTTGGCATTGTTCGAGGGCAGTTATTCAAGTGTAATTAGGTGCGTTATAAAGGCACGTTTACACTGTGTTCAGTGGCGCTTAACCTAGCCTTACTTTGCGACCCCTTCCCTTTACACTGTGATTTTCGGTGCATACCTAAGCTTACTAAATCGAATGCACAACGTCATTTTTAGCCTACTATGGCAGCAGATGACCATAAACTATCACATAAATTTATTGTTGGATTACCTAGCATTTTTTATTTGATTGGATTTTAAAAGATGACATCGGCATGAGGTTTAAAAGGCCACTGCATACAAAATTTTGTATAAGTTAGAAATTTGGAGTTTGAAAAAGTCTGTATAAATATAAATTGAAGTTATTAGCTCTTCTGAAATTATTGACAAAGAAACGGGACACTCATGCCAAAAGATTTGTAAGTTATAGGGTGTATGCAAACCTACATACACGCAAACAAGATGGTAAGTAGTAAAACGAATTAAATTTGGGACAAATAGCCTACCATCCCAAATTTGTGCCAAATGAAGTAACTTTTTTAAACCAGAAACTCATACACAGCGACTACACAAATCGATCTGCGCAGATGCAAGCTGCTTCAAACGCAGAAAAACGCGATCACGTGCTCATTTCTATGAGACTTGAGCGACCGAAATCAGCTGAGCGTAAAACCAGACAGACAAAATAAAACAAACAAAACTGCGCAGGTTTGAGCGCGCGCCCTACGCATAGTGTAAACGGGCCTTAAACGTCGATGCACATGGAAAGGGACATGGCATGCTGACAAACCTACCCCAGAGTTGTGCCCATGCCTGTAACATTGAATGCTGTGCATTGCAAGTTTTTCAAGTTAAACACTGAAAGCCTGAGTGTCTTCTTTCTTCTTGCAGGTATCTTTGAATGTTAACAACACATACAAACCTGTTTAAACAATGTGATCCACAGTGAAACAGTTGGTTTACAATACTTGCTCTTCTTCGGAACAACTTTTGTAATCTTCCTCAAGAAATGTCACATTCTGGACCAATGTTTGCTTCTCCAGCATTCTAAAGTTGAAAAGATTTTTTTAATTTGTAACAACATGCTGGCCAAAATGGTAGCCTTATTAATCAAATGTTTCAGCAATAACCTATGTCATTATCCATACGAGCAGAGTTTTGCAAAAATGCGAGGTGGCAGATGTACATGAGAACACCAGATTTTGTGATGTCACACACGTACAACAGCCAGAGTCATCGTGTTATTCCATCACATGCAGCAGTTTCATTAACAACAGGTTACTTACTTCGCTCATTAAAAATTTCATTGAGTACCAGCCATACTAAACTGGTACACTACAACGATGAAACTACACTCCTATGAGATACACATAGGAACAAAACAAAGTTTAGTGCTGGGGGACGGATATTGAAGCGTTAGGTCGCATGGCCCTGAACAAGTTTGTAAAACGATGATTCTCTTCTAAGATATCAAAGTTATGGATGCATCGTGGTTCATAGGTTCATAGACATGGGGTTTCGTACACTCCCATGGGGTCTTTTTATTGTCCCATGGGGCCCCGTACACACCCATGGGGTCTCATTTCCTTCCATGGGGTCTCATAATTTCCCATGGGGTCTAATATTTTTGGACGGAGTATCATACTCTCCAATGGGGTCTCATTCTTCCCATGGGGTCTCGTATATACTCCCATGGGGTCTAATACACTTGGGTTGGGTATTGTACTTTCCAATGGGGTTTTATCATCACTCAAGGGGGTATCATGCCTTATACCCTTTGATGGGGTTTCACACACCTTCCTAAGATATCATGTGGTATCATGCGGTACCATGCGGTGTTTAGTACCACCGGTTTTGTATCACAAAGACACTGCTGTTATGTCACTGAATCACTATTTTTGTTCACAATTGCAATTATTGTCACATAAATACAAACTTAGTTCAAGTTATTGGCTGTTTTGTTTTCACGTTGCTAGCCATTTTCATGGTTATTCAAGTGGAATTGTTGTTCAGCTAGTACAGATTACTTCGTTATAGCAGTAGGCAACCTTTTTTCCAAGGGAGGTGCACACAGCATGAAACATTTCGTACATGCTAGTACAAGCTAAATGAGGCAAGATTGTTCCACAAAACTGCATTTGAAATGTTTTTAAATTACATGTCAAGTAACATTACTTTGCTATGACCTAGACCATTCATTGTTGCACAATAATTCTTTTTTTAGGTCAAATAATAAATATATGTTTCATCACAATACATTGTTACTTCAAAATATTCAATGTTTACGTTTATGGATGGTGCATGGTACACGATTGAACATTTTGGGACGGCGTCATGGTCCAGCTTCCATTTACTGTGCGGTCCACTAGAAAGTACTTTTGCGGCACACAGTGTGCAGACCACTACATTAGGGCATATTTCAAAAATAGTTACCAGACCTCAGCAAATTTGGAACTTTCGTATCTGGACTTTTGCTTAAACTAGTTGAGGATCCCTGCTAAACAATCAATATAATCTCCCTAAAGAAATGGATTTTCCAGCAATCTAATGTTGAAAAGATTTTTATGATTTTATCACAAACATACTGGTGGCTGCAATTCGGCGCGGTGGGAATTACTGCAATTAGAGAAAAGTTTATTGTATCGCTATCCCAAAGATTCAGTAAAATTTTAGTTGTGCAATGGTGGCAACAAAAAAATCAATTAATCCACCCCTATGACAATAATAAGGCAACTTACCCGTAATTTAAAGGATTATCGAAGAATTTCTTGGCTCATTTCGAAAAATCAAAAATCCTTTGTCCCAGACGATCGGCATGAGCGCGCAGTTTTTATTTTATTCCCGCAATGAATCGTTAAATATACGACATTAGAAACGGTTTTGCAAGTCCTGCAAGAGTTTACGTTATTGAACAAACTTTTTAACATGCAACAACTTTAAACTATTACAAACTAACAAAATTTATCTATCTACAAAAAAGTAAAATAGTTAACTATTCTAGAATAGATGTTTCGAATCCAAGTCTTATAATAATTTACCTGAAAGACGCACATAATTGCAAGTAACAAAACAATAAAAAAGAGCTGTTTGTTTAACTTTGAGCAGTACCCAATGCCTTCTATTAGATTTTGTGTAACCGAGAGTGACGTCTAAGCAACATTAGGCGTGCGGTCGTTAGACACGCAGCTGAGTAATAACTACAAAATAAAACACACGGTTTTGTATCGGCGGTGTTGGGTCTGTGAAAATCACTCGAACCAACAAAAACTGCATCAGTCTGCTGTACAAAAGACTCACCAAGCGGCACCATGCGTACAAGTATCACCTAGCGTACTAAATGTACCCAACAACATTGGAAACTGTGTGTACCAAACATACAGAAAGTACCTAGCATACCTTGGAACCCCCAGTACCTCTCATATTAAAAGTACCGCGTGTACCTGTACTTCCGTAATCACCTGTATCACCTTTCAATTAGATATGTGATCTAGTTTACAATGCGTTGAAACATGTTAACATGCGAAGATAGGGTAAGTGTCCGTTATATTGTCTTCCCATGTTCCACCTAAACTAATAAATTTAATGCTAGATGGATAGTTTAACTTTGCATGTCTGTTTTCTGTAAATTTTCATGTTGCCCTCCATGAGATTTTATTGTAGCCTTCTTCTTCCGTACGGACCATGTTTAATCAGTTGAAATGTCCCGGTGGCGATCGAGCAGCTTGCGGATGCAGTGGACAGAAGCCGAACGAGGACCTGAAACAAAATTATCTAACAGCAGTACAGTGTATTTGATAAGTTGTCCAAACTTCCAAAACAACGAAATTACCTGAACATATTCTGCTTGTAAGTCGTCCTTTAGCCTTGTTCCTTCACAGAGCTGCCTCCAACCATCACCTACTGAAGTTCTATTTAACTGAGACTAGAAGTTTATAATCTATCCGACCAGTTTTAACTCTTAGGAAGATAACAGGGTAACCCACTGAGGCTACAGGGTCAAACGAAACAGATAGCACAACTAAATGATCCTACCCACCAGCTGTGAAAGTTTCATCCAAATCCATCAAACGTTTCATGCCAAAAACACAAGCTACAGGGGAGAAAAAGTAAAAAAGAAACAAGAAAAATAAAAAGTAAAACAAGTAAAAAAAAACGAAAAACAAACCGAGTGAAAACATTACTTGATCTCTTCAGGAAGGGAACCTATAAATACCCAGTAATTCAACTTACCTTTGAAATGCGGTTGTTTGTGTTTCCTTCTTTGCCGCAAAATAATTTCTCCTAGAAAACAAGTATGTCAAATATATAGTGCACTGTATAATGGCTTATTTGCAAACACCAAAAATAAAGCAAATGTTAGTTACATTCACCTTTTAGAACCTCCGAGCAAGCTGACCAAGTCTTTTTTTGACACGCCTCCGGAATGCAGAAGCTCTTAAACCGGAATCGGAAACAAAAAATTTTGACTCGATTTTTGAAAAAACACCAAGGCTAAATAGCCTTGCTCATTTTTCGATTTTTGGGGGTCAAAAAATCAAGGAAATTTTCCGTTTTGGGGCGGTTTTCGTGGGAATATTCCAGTTTTAAACCGGTTTTGGCCTCCTACCGAACCCCCAAACCGGTTTAAACCGGAATCGGAAACAAAAAATTTTGACTCGATTTTCGAAAAAACACCAAGGCTATAGCCTTGCTCATTTTTCGGTTTTNCCGAGTGAAAACATTACTTGATCTCTTCAGGAAGGGAACCTATAAATATCCAGTAATTCAACTTACCTTTGAAAGTGCGGTTGTTTGTGTTTCCTTCTTTGCCGCAAAACAATTTCTTCTAGAAAACAAGTATGTCAAATATATAGTGCACTGTATAATGGCTTATTTGCAAACACCAAAAATAAAGCAAATGTTAGTTACATTCCGCTTTTATAACCTCCGAGCAAGCTGATTCCAAGTCTTTTTTTGACACGCCGCCGGAATGCAGGAGCTCTTAAACCGTTTGAAACAGATTTTGACGGAAATCTTTCATCTTGTTGCGATCGCACATTAATGTCAATGTTTACTTGCCTGTTTTCTGTAAAGTTCAATGTTGCACTTCAGGGTTTTTTGCCAAAGCCCTCTTTCTTCGTATGGACGATGTTTTTTTAACGTTCATACGACATGTGTTGTGTATATGTCAAAAGTCAAAATGTCATCGTATCCTAATAACACAATGCAACGTATACTAACGAAAATACATCTACAGGAGGGATTTGATACGTTTTGGAGCAGTTCGATTATTGGTGGAAGCAATCGCTTAAATGCTTGAGGGACAAATTGGCGTGATTTGAGTGACGCTTGTGACATCACAGACTTGCCGGAAGCTGGAAAAGGTATTTTGCATTGTTAAGACAGAACGTGTTTGAAACAATAATCTTAAGGTCGCCGATAGCGTTTTTGTCATGCATTTGAAACTGACGCATTTTTTTATTTCATTACTTTACGACTCTGCTTCGCAGGCCAACTTTACGCTTCCCAAGCGAGTCGACTCTTGCGTTGCAACCGAGTGCACAAACGCCCCTTCCAATTATCAAAGATCAAAACACTCGACTTAAATAAAATAAATGACATCACAGTGTTTAAGACAAAAACAACGAAATTCTCGCAAACTTTTAACGCCACACCTAATATTAGTTACAGCCACTAAATTAAATCCTTTTCCAAATTTTCTTTTTTGCAAAATATAAAACACATAATGTTGGGGGCATATATAAAGATATTTGTACGAAAAATATCTTANACAAATTAAAGGCTATTGAAGCTTTCAGCCAGCAATAATAACCTAGCAAATGTAATTTAGATACAAAGCCCATTTGAAAAAATTTGGCATCGCAAGCGTAGTAATAATGTTTGGTGTGAAAATATGCATATTCGTTCAATCTGGATAGACTCCGTAAATAAATATGCGATTTTTGTCATCTACATACATTCGCATGTGGGATTATAATTGCTTCACATAAATTTTTTATTGGTGGATTAAACGACTATTTCAAAGCAAACTTATTATTTGATAGTAGTGAGTATTCAGTCTAAATTATTTATCGATTGTAAGAGCTTAGTTTCTTTGGTTAATTAATACACTGATGCAAACATACTATTTACAAACTAAATCTTAAATATCCGTTAAAGGGGTTGTGGAGTAAAAAACAGCACAACCTCCATAAGTACAGGTAATAAAAATGTTGCCTGATTTTTTTCTGCACTCCAAAACCGAGACGAGGAACCACGTCCTGTTCTATTTGCTTGTGAAAATACTACTTGGCTGTAATGGTAACCCTGCCTGTGTTTTGTCTTTTGTCCTGAGTAGCTATCATCAAATCTGTTTACATGTCAAAATAGTAGCAGATATTAAATAAGTTTAATAAAATCTACAAACCTTATAAGCTTGGCAGGTCACTTTTGGGGTCTTTAAGGGTAAACACAGTAATGTACCATAATGGCATTCTCCAAACTGTCCAAATTTTCTGTTTGACATTGTTTAAAACTATGACCTATTTAGGAGGCCAACAGGGTAAGTGCTTGGGCTATGGCTTTAAATTATTATTTGATGCACCACAATGGCATGTTCTACAAACTGTATAAATTTCATTCAATTTTATTCAAATATTCAACAAATTCTGTTATTGGTTAATAATTTGACCCATTTTAGGGGGCTAGCAGGGTAACTGATGGGGTTATTGCAGTGGTTCCCAACCTTTTCTGACCGGTGACCCCCCTATAATGATTTAAAATATCTTGCGACCCGACCAACCATTTATTGTAAACAACAAGATCAATCAAAATGTTTTTCATAGTATATCATTTATTTGCATTCACTTTTGCTCCATGAGACCGCTGGGTTTGCAACTTCATGGCCTTGGCCTGGGGATTTCAATGTTGATGACAATAATTACTTTGACGTTTCAATGGCAATGACAAGACAGGTGATGCAGGACAAACCAGTTGTAACCTTTGTGTGATAAAAAGTAATGGAAATATCACATATCTGACGCGACCTTCAAAAAACCTCTTTGCGACCGTTTTTGGGGTCACTGCCCCAGGTTGGGAACCACTGGGTTATTGAGTCAAACAAAGAAATCGATTCACCACAATGGCATGTTATAACAAACTGTAAATTTCAACTAATTCAAACATTGTTTAATAATCTGACCCTTTTTAGGGGGCTAGCGGGTAACCACTGGGGCTATGGCATCAATATATTAATTTGATGCACCATAGTGGCATGTTCTACAAACTGTGTAAATTTTATCCGATTCGAACATTGTGTAATAATATAACCCATTTTAGGGGGCTAGCGGGGTAACTGCTGGGGTTATGGGGTCAAACAAAGAAATTGATGCACCACAATGGAGTGTTCTACAAACTGTGTGAATTTCAACAAATTTGGACATCATTTTATTAGTCTGACCCATTTTAGGGGGCTAGTGGGGTAACCACTGGGTCTGTGGGTTTGGAACGAAACAAATGACACATCACCATGACCATATCTTCCAGCTGTGAAAGTTTCATCAAAATCTACAAAACGATTCACCCTAAAAGTGCTCAGACAATGTACAAGTAATATTTCACCATTTCGGGGTCCAGTGGGGTAACCCTTGGGGCTATGGGGTCAAACGAAACAGATAACACACTGACATTACTATATCTGCCAGCTGTGAAAGTTTCATCCAAATTCATCAAACAATTCATGTCAAAAGTGCATGGAAAAGCTGCATGCGGAGAAAAAAAGAGTGAAAACAATAGGTGCCCCCTTTAGGGAAAGGGGCCCATAATAATGGCATGTTGCACACTATACAAATTTCATCCAATTCGGAAATTGTTTAATAATTTGACTCATTTTAGGGGCCAGCGGGTTAACAGCAGGGGATTTGGGGTCAAACAAATAATTTAATAACCACAATAGCATGATTAGGAAATTGTGTAAACTTCAGCACATTTGAACACTATTTAAGGACTTTTTTAGAGGGATACCAGGGTAATTGGGCTATTGGATCAAACAAAGAAACCAATACATCACAATAGCATCTTTTACAAACTGAAACTTTTTTAATTTTAGACATCATAAATAAAATTGACCTTATTTGTGGGGCTAGCAGGGTAACCATTGGGGCTGTGGAATTAACGAAACTGATGACACATCACCATGAACATATCTACCAGCTGTGTAATTTTCATCAAATCCTTTAAACATTTCATGCCAAAAAGTGCATTATCAAGCTGCAGGAAAATATTCCACCCTTTTGGGGCTAACAGGGTAACTACTAAGGCTATGGAGTCAATCGAAATGGATGACACACTGCCATGCTCATATCTACCAAATGTGAAAGTTTTATCCGAATCGGACGAACATTTCATGCCGAAAGTGCATTGACAAGCTGTATGGAAATACAAACAAGTGACAACAAGAGTGACCATTTCTAGCCTAAAGCGGTGAAACAACTTCATGTATGATTTAGTTTTTACAACATTTTTACAGAAGTTTGTTACCAGTCATTGACATTAAGGAATTTGTTAGTGATATAGTAACAAGTAATACAGATGAATAACTCCGGGCTTCAAAAAATAGCCCATGTAAAAACAAGTAGTTTTGTCCTGTGAAGTTTCTGTGTACACAACAAGAGGGAGGTTTACCCTAAATTTAACACAGACCAACATATGGGTTGCTTCTCGCTATGAGCCAGAAAATTGATCACAGCCTGGTAAATTTACTGATTACATCAGTTAAAAATACTCTTAATAATAGAAAATGCCCCGCCTCCCCCCCAATAAAAAGGGGGGCACAACAAACTCTGGTTACATACATTTTGCCAAAGGGTAGAAATAATATAGCATACTTTTCACAATCAAGAACATAACTGAACAGAGTAACTTGACACTAAACTTAGTTATCACAATGGCAAAGGTGCCAAGGTTTTTTCAGTGCAATTGTGCCATAAGAAAGTAGAAACACATTTTAGTGTAGGGATTGTCACGTACCTACAGATCAAAGTTAAGCCATCATAGTCAAAGCCAAAGTTCGGATAAACTATTTGCAAAAACTTAATGCACAGATTAAATAGTTGGTGATAAAGTTTAAGGATGAAAATGGTGAATGACGGGACCAAAACACGGAGTCATACTCTATACATTTGACATAACAAAAATAATTGTTAAGTAACAAATCAATTGTGATGGAACAGACAGGGTCTGGAAAACATGAATAGCAAAGTGAAGTGTATTCAACATGAATTTAATTGGTGAATTTTAGCAACTAATAACTAGTTTTATCCAAAGAAAAGATTGATTATTGTTAAGAGACATTTTCAATGCATTTTATGAAACATACTTGTCTCAGTTATTAGTTTGTACGGAACGTTTTATACTGTGTGGGCCTCCAGTTAAGATTAAATGGAGAATTTGGGCCTTTGTAAAAAAAGTTTGCCGACCACTACAGTAGTGGATTGTATAGATCCTTAACTGTGCTGCACAAGACTTGCATGGTGACCTGCAGTAACCTTTAGTCATGAAGCCGATTGGACTACATACTCTTGATAACATTTTCCAATGCAGTTCTGCGGATTGGGACAATTGTTGGTGCAAGTTGGGTATAAATTTATTATCAATGTTAGACCTTTAATAAACCAAACATTACATGCAAATGTGTATTAATAAACTACTGTAAATGACATCAAAGCAATTATTATTTACTGTCTTTTTACAATGTGATATAACAAACAAATTTTGGTTGACACAAAGCAATCACACCTAGAATTTCACAAGCTAAATGACTGCTCAGCAGCCTCTAGTAAAAGTTTGCTTTATACTTACAAAATTGGTCTAGTACCAACCGAAAACTGTGTCGAGTGTAAAACTTGTCACTAACACTCTTATCACTACATCAGGGTAAAACAACATAAAAACTGGTAACCACACAGGTGATCAGGTTAAAAACCAATAGAATCAGAACAAGATGGTACATAGTGAGATAACCAGACCCTAAGTAGTATGTGATCAAAAAAGGTTGGAAAACATCAAACTACGGGTGAAAAATTTAGATAAGGTGAATTCTCCTCAATGAAAAGGCAAAGTGCCAATACAATGAAATGTGGGCTGCAGGTGCAAACGGTTTCATCCTGTAAGGTCTCATCAGTGCAGTGGTTGACAGGAGTGTAGCCAGATTACAGCACTCCAGTTTGTTACGAGTAACAGGCTGAAACGCTATGTTTCCCATCATCTGCTGGATGCCACGACCAGGCATAGACCACAGTCTCCTTAATAAATTCATACGTGGCATCAGTGGATGGCCACATATGACTATTTGCACACAAACAAATAAATCCCTTTAACTAAACCTGGCCCTCTGAATGTCTATGAGCCATCAACATTTACACATAAACATTGCACATGCACTCCATTGGAACCAACTGTCACAGCATAAAACAAAATAGAATAGTATAGGCCTTGTTGCAAGCATCAAAAAAGGCTAACTTATTTAGTCAATTGTGTTTGTTTGGCAACAGCAATTTATCTTTTAATATCCGGTATGGGGCAAACCTCATCAGGCACTGAAAGATTTTCGACCCACAGCTTAGCACTATTTTGGTCAGTGCTTAACCCAACATACCCAACATCTGTGGGAAATAAAAAATGGGCTTCCATTAAATAGTGTTAGTATCATTGCTGAGAAGTCAAGTAAAGTTTTNTGGACAAGCTGCAGGGGACAAAAAAGAAAAAGTAAGAAAAAAACAAAAACAAACAGAGTGAAAACAATGTGTCCCCTTCTCCAAAATGTCTTTGCACATAAATTAAAAATCTTCCAAAAATATATTTTTCACATATATAACTATAATTCATATGAATCTGCTACAAAGTCTACAGGGGGCTTTCCCCATTTTCTGAGTGCACATGCAGCATTACCTCCCTTTCCCATCATGGCAATAAATATGCAACACCTGCATTACATTCAATATTTTGTAATGTTTATGCCAATCACATTTTTTACGGCAAGCTCAATTTAAAGCACATTACACACACTAACCACCATTTATAAGCCTTGTTGTCGAAGTAATGCAGTGGTCGGCAAACTGTGTGGTGTATAGGAGCTGGATCCTGACGCGATGACGGCCAAAACGCCGAGTTATACTCCATTGCACCACATGTAAACAATGATGATTTGACACGACAAAAGAATATATGTTGGAATGTTTTGTGATAAAACAAACAATAGTTATTTGACATAACAAAAATAATTGTTATGCAACAATTTTATCCAAAGAAAAGATTGATTATTGTAAGAGATTATTGTTAAGAGACACATTTAGTCATGAAGCCAGTTGGACTACATACTCTTGATAACATTTTCCAATGCAGTTCTGCGGATTGGGACAAAATTGTTGGTGCAAGTTGGGTATAAATTTATTATCAATGTTAGACCTTTAATAAACCAAACATTACATGCAAATGTGTATTAGTAAACTACTGTAAATGACATCAAAGCAATTATTATTTACTGTCTTTTAAATGTGATGTAACAAACAAATTTTGGTTGCCACAAAGCAGTGGTCGGCAAACTGTGGGCCGCGGCCCAATTGTGGGCCGCCTAGTACTTTTTAGTGGGCCGCGGAAACCTTACTTATGTGGGCCCCATGGTGTATGGGAGCTGGATCCTGATGCGATGGCGAGGCCAAAAAGCGGAGTCGTACTCCATTGCACTACATGTAAACGGTTATTATTTGACATGACAAATAATTGTTATGTATAGGGAAGCATTGTGATAAAACAAACAATAGTTATTTGACAAAACAAAAATAATTGTTATGTAACAAATGAATTGTGATGGAACATGCAAGGTCTGAAACACATGAATAGCAAAGTAATGTGTACTCGACATGAATTTAATTGGCGATTTTAAACAAATAAAAATGTGGTTTTATACACAAAAAAGATTGAATAATGTTGAGAGACATTTTCAACGCAATTTTATGAAACAAACTTGTCTCAGTTATCTCGTATTAGTTTGTACGAAATTTACGCTGTGTGGGCCTCCAGTTAAGATTAAATGGAGAAGTTGGGCCTTCGTAAAAAAAGTTTGCCGACCACTGGTCTAGACTCTTGGTGATTAAAATTTGTAATTATATTGCCTGCTAGGTGGCGCTCGATAGTTGCTGCTGACGTTTTGGCACAATCGCCTTTGGGAAATCGCTTATTGTTTTCATTGGTAGTCGGTAGTTGTGACATGTTACGGATGGCGTTGATTTCGAGCATGCCTGCGTGGTGACAGAGGCGGTGACCATGAAAAGTAAGCAAATTTTGTTGTATGTTTTTAGTTATTCCCGTTGTTGGGGTTTGTATCTGTATTATGCTATTGTGGAGTAACGTGTTCCGAAATGTGTATTTAGTACTAGAATTGCTAATTTATGTGCCAAAATGGGTGTTATTTAATGCTCGTATCAAGCGTACTTGTCTCTCTGCGTATGCCATTTATCTTACAAATTAAATGAAACTTACAAGTTACTATGAACCAGTACGCCATTACATTGCTAGCTAAAATGTTGCTTTGCGTTTCAAAAACTTATGTGACGTCACAGGCATTGACGTGGTGACGTCGGAATCGCTGGAGGAGACGCTTTCCTGCGACGACGCATTTCTGGAATATTTCAACGCTTTTCTTTCCCTACCGGTAAGTTTGATTGTTAAACTGCAAATACAGTGGTAATTTCCAAGTGCTGAAAACAATAAAAACTTCTTAATCTAAATAATTGATGGCTTATCAGGCTTTTGTGGTGTAGAGGTGTGATGCCTGAGGTCTCTGGTTCAGATCTCACCGTGACGTGTGTTTTTTAGCCTGTTTTTAAATAAATCTTCGCAAAAAAAACAGATACGTTTTATTCTTGGCAGCACGTTTTTTTGTCATCTTAAGAAACCATGTTTCGCTGTAAAAGTGTGAAGTTTTAGAGAAACTTTATATTTCTGAACGTTTGTTTTATTGAATTCAAGGTGGCCTGCATTTCAGACCACTTGTTTTAATGATGTCCAACCCCGACGAAATTTCGCCTACATTACATAATAAGC